>VUYV01000011.1:7978384-8030541 GCA_008711295.1 Anarhynchus alexandrinus | reverse complement strand
CTTTTTTTCCCCCTTGTTTTTGTTTTTTTCCCGATTTTTTCCCCCATCTTATTTTTTCCTTCTTTCCCCCCCCTAAGGCTCAATGCCCTACTGTATTGCCTACTTACGGCACTTACTCTTCCCATATTCAGGGGTCTCATGTCTCAGTGCAAGAGTTTTGAAGGAGTAGCCAAGGAGACCCTTCCCTGGCAGGAATCAGTCTGCCTGACCTGGGGCCAGAGGGGAGCAGGGAGCTATAGCGCTGCAGGAGCCTGCTCTGAAACTGTGCTGTACCATCTTGTCCTCCTTGGGAAAGGCAGGGGATGAGGCCTTAATAGAGCAGCAGGAAGGCAGGCGGGAGTTTCAAAGTGCGCTTGCTCAAACACCTGCCTTTTCAAGCAGCTGGAAAACAAACGGATTTGCTACATGGGATTTCCATGTGTAGTGGATATTGTTTCCCACGTCAAAGTAGGGCCGCTTTAAAGTCACTGCTAAAGGGTGTTACCAAGTGGAACAAAACTAATACCCAGTTGAAATTATAGACTGTCAGCTTTGTTGAAAAGGAGCTGGAGCCCTACATTGTAAGATGATGTTGCCAGGGGTAGAAATCTGTCATCCTGGAATATAACTATCCTTGTCCTCAATGAAAAAGTATTTTTGGACATTTAATTTGAATGGTGCTGATGGTTTTTCACCTCGCACCCATGGTGATCTGTGCGCCGTCTGAGGATGTGACAGGCCCTGATGTAGGAAGTCCTCTACATGAAGCAAAGGGGTCTTGCAGTGATGAACAGATGATACAGGATTTTTCTGGCTCGCACAAATTATTTTTCTCTTCTTTGTTTGTGAGGAAAATAATTGAAAAGCTCCACTGCTATCTGTGAGAGTTTATTAGGAGATAGTGTGTGAGCATGTGAGCATGGCAAGGTGGTGACAAGGACACCTCCATTTTGGATTCAAGCTACATAGAAGCAGAGAGAAAAACCAGTCATGAAAGGGCTGGAGAGGGAAGACTTCTGCTGACTGACGCGTGGCACACGGATCGGTACGCTGTCTCTGTATGTATAATGAGAGTATTCATAGGACAGTAAGACTTCAGTTTCTTAGCTCGGACCCTTGGTGATTGAAGTTCCTGCCTTTCGTGCCAGTACATGACACTAAGTGTCACACGGATGAAGCCTGAAGAACTAACTGGCAACGCAGACAAGGTTTTGGAAAGCACTGCTCTGTTCCCTGGCACCAGTTACACAGGATGACCTTCCCTGGTCCTCCCCATCTCCAGTCGCACCCCACCACTCACATCCTCTTCTTCTCCTTTCCCTTCTCCATCTTTCTTATCTCTTGGTGACTGCCAGCTCCTTCTCGAAGGCAGATGATACTTTCTCGTCATTTGTCTGGGGAAAGTGCTTGAAAACAGTACCTGTGCTCTGGAAGCCTTGCTAGTTGGGAGGGGTTTATTTCTCTTTAGGAAAGCTACAAATCCTTCCAGCCCCAGCTCCCTGCCTGGCAGCACTACGCAGAGCCCAACATCCCCTGTGAGCACAAGGGAGGGCCGGGCACGTGGGTGGCACTTCCCAAGTCTCCTCTATTCACCCCTTATAAAAAAATGAGTGAATGACTCCGCAGAAGTTTTATGAGCCTGCGCTACTTGAATTGTCCCTGCAGCTCCCCCCAGGGCACCGTGCAGCTGTGCTGCTGCCTTACTGGGGAGCGCATGCCACAGCTGGGGCTGCTGTGTCACAGCGCCTATGGGCAGGCATTAAACATGACCTGGGGAATTATTTTATTCCATGCTTGAAGCCTGCACAAAAGGAGTCACCTCAAGGCTTGGCTACACGTATTTCTGCTACTATTTAGTAGCTCATTGCACTGTTTGCCGCTATAAAAAATTTTGTTCCTGTTGTGTTAAAATATCTGTTTTGGCCAACTTAGAAAACATCATGGAAGATGATTTAAGGTAGCGTGCTTAGCAAAAAAACAGTAGTGAGATACAAAGCCTTTCACGGGCAGATCATTGCCCAAGTCAGTAAATATGGACTGGATACAGCAACTCTGTACCTGCCTGGTACCCTGGAGCCCGTTCATGGCCGCAGACTGGTGTCCCAGTTTCCGGTTGCCAGTACAAGCAGAGAACGTTGTGCAGAGCCAGGGTAACTCTTTCCTCATCCGAGGAGATATCTAGGCAAACCGATGGGGTTATCTGAGGTAGCACACCAGTTTGCACTGTCAGTGATGGATCCCTAGCTGTGCTTTTTATAGAGGACTCAGGTTTCCAGTTATTTTGGTTCGGCAGCTCTCCTGTCATCAGCAGCTTGAAAATGCAGATCTGTCTGTCTGTCTTACCTCTCAAATAGGGCTGCTAAAATGGGAGCACTGGAGGAAAAAAATAATTGTCTTACTGTGCATTTGACAGCACTTTGTGGCGTATCAGCTTCCCTGACGTTTGTAGGTGCACGTAGAAGCAATGGCAGATAGATAGATAGATAGATATAGGAAGAAGCAGGGTTGATCAGAAAATTAAGCCCCATCACAGGGGGTTGAACCTCCAACTGCTGCTGTAACAAGGAAACCCATATTGACCACCCAGACTAGTCTTTTTCTGAAAACATTGCGCTTGAAATGTAAGAAGCTAGTTCCAGCAAGTTAGCTATAGCTAAATGACATTTTAGTATAGTCAGCGTAGTTTCAGTAAACTTTAAATGTACGTTTTTAAAAATAGGTTGCAGTCTAGCTAATGTGGGGGCAACGTAAGGCACAGGTTCACTTTGCAAGGGGTTCACTGAGGTTGCTCCGTGACAAGCAGGCAATCGGGTTCACACTGTTCTGTTCAAAGACAAATATATGGTATTAGCTCCACAGTGAAAGCTTTTATATGCGGACAGCCCTCCGGGTCTCGCTGTTCTTCACCTGGCTGAACTAACCGACGTTTTTCAATCAGCAGCTCTGAGAGCAGATAATGAGTGATTGTGCATTTCTGTCAGCTACCAGTTAGCAATGGGCTGCTTTAGGCATTTGTTTGTTGGTTCTGGTCATTTTATGGCAGAGTAGAATGAAAGAGCTGCTTTTTTTTCAGTCTGCGTTCTGAAACTGAGCAATTAAACAAGGTTTTTGTGGTTTATTCTGACTTTATTACTTTCAGGTGGCTGTGCTTCTCCACTGTCCTCCCCCACAGCTCCAGGAGGGAAGAAAGGAGATATGTTGCAGTTGAGGGTATAGAAGGAATTGAATGGCCTTTGGCATTTAATCGAAACCTTCTGAAGCAAACATAAGCAAGCATTTCCTCAGAGCAAAGTTCAGTCATCACCACACTTATAGGAAAAAAAAGTCCAGAGAGAAAAAAATGTAAATCTCCATTTCACTTGCATAGTAAGGCATCCCTTGAAAAATCGTTGCTGTTTGCAGCTGGGAGAGCAATGCTAGCTCAATGCAGTTATAGCATGCAATTTAGCAGGGAAATTTTTGATTTGATCTTGGGCTTGAGACTAAAATCAATTGCTAGGCCAAAGGCAAAATACCGGGGTTACTTGAAAACAGAAAACATCCACCTTCTTCATATTTGGTTCCTGCAGCATCACTCAACACCTGTGAATGAAGCAGAGCTTTAATGAAAGAATATCTGTGATAACAGACAGATGAGGCCCATTAAGTCAGGGGACAGTGCTGCCACACAAGGTTTACAACAGCCTTTTTTTTATTCTTGAATTGAGCTCTTCTGTTCAATATTCGCTCTCTGCAACTAAGACTAATCTTTGTAAACACGCATTATTTATGAAGTTGGGCGGCAGGTTTATATGAATGTGACTGTGATGCAAAGAGTAATTATTCAGGTACAGAGCTAGTGAAGTCTAAACTGACTTGAGCCTGTGAGCCTTTGAAAATTTAAAATCAGTGATTTATCTGATGAAATACAGTGACCAGAAGTCTTATTTAGTCTTAATGGAAGGTTATTTCCTTTATTTGCTTCTCAGAGTCCTTTGGTGAACTTTGAAAATTCCTAATGGTTACAAATATATACCAAGGAAACTTGTCCTGGGAAACTCCATTGTTTCAGGGATTTCTTCAGCACTGGCAGAGTCCATATGAGGAATAAATAGGTTTTTGATCTTTTTAGAATTTTTATTACCCCATTCTTCCTGGTTCAACTAGACCTAACATGCTCCAGCCTTTGGGATCCCCTCACCAAGAGCACATCAGTAACTTCTGACCACTTGTTAACAGCCAACTCACAGAAAGTCCAGAAAAAAAGTATTCCAGTGCCCACAAAACTCCTCTTTATCATGATGATACTGCTATGCTTTGGGAGACTCCAAGAGCATTTTTTGTTGGAATCATTCAGGATGAAATTGCTGCTAAACCATGTTTGTTTGGGCTATGCTGCTTTTGGAATAAACTTTTAACTCAGAAAGACAGAAGGTAACTAATACAATGAAACATTTCAAAAAGACAAAATGACGTAAAGCTGGATATGGGAATAGTATGTTTTCAGAAATGTTTAACTTTTCCAGATATTTCATTATTAGACAATGTTTGAAAAGTCAGACTTTGACGGGACAGTACATCCATTTCCTACGCAGTCGCAGCTTGCACGTAGACATCAGGCTTTTTCGCAGGCTCGCCTGGCAGAATACACCCTAGAGAAAGGGGCAAGCGGCGCACAGCCAAACTCGCCAAGCAATTATGCAAAGATGGATGGGGTTTCTGCTCTCTTACAGCAACTATAAGGATAATCAGTCTCACTGGGGTATGATGTGGGCCTGACTCTTTAAGCACTGGCAGGGGCTCTAGGTCTGGTTCTTTTTAAGTCAATAGCAAAAGTTCTTGCCAGTACTGGCTCTCAGAACTTCGTAAGGTTAAATTCAACAGCATTTAAATTCCTAGAAACTGAAAGCTTTGGACAGAATTAGAAGCTAGAAATTGATTTAAAATGTCTAATCTTATTAAGACTGATTAATGACAGATTAGTCAATGGTAGATGAGTCATTGCTTTGGAAATGCATAGTGCAAGAGAAGTGCATTGCTTTCTGAAACAACTGACATAGAAAAAGCCATAAAATGCATGTCAGGCTGCTCGAATGTTTTGTGTAATGTGATTACATTAAATTCAGGATATTTTGAGCAAGATTCCCTTAAACAGCTTTTATGCAAAATGCAGCCTTTTAAAAGTATAATTGCTTTGGTTGTAGTAAGCAACAGATGAAATAAAGACAATGCCATGTTCCTTAGAAATTGCTACTACTTAAAGTAAAGAGGGATAGAAAAACTGAAAGAAGGAAGAACATGAATGTCGGTATTAATTTGTGGAATAATCTGAACTTCCAATGAAGGATTCACAAGAGTGCAGAAAACAAAACGCACACATATATTTAATACGAGTATAAATCTGGCTTATGAATACAGACCGGTTTTTGAGAATGCAAAGGCCCTCCTAGATGTTTAAAAGAAATGCACTATTTCAGTACTTTGTGAAACTGCTTTTCTTGTCCCTTTTCTTTTTGTATTTGTTTTTTTTTTTCTTCTTTTTAACCACACACCCAGGAAGGTTGAACCTTGAGATTTTGTGGCCAAATGTTTCATAAATATAAATCATGTTGCTGTGTATAGATAATCAGTGTTTATTCTCTGATCTTTTTCCTAGGCCCAGATGGAGGAATTCCCCCTGCTGATCAGTCGTCTTTTCCTAAGAAAACAGTAAGTGAAATGCTGCTTTGTGCAACTGGGTTTATGTTTAATCCTGCCTGTGTGACCAAGCAAATGTTGGTTGAGTGCACACTTCCATCAGCTACGTGGGAAGTATTGTTGTTCTTTGCAAACTTTCAAGCAAAAGTGTGATTTCTTTATCCACATGTGAACAATTCCTTACAGCCTTCCAGGAGCCACATGACTTTTCAATATGATTACCATTCCCATAAGACTTATGTTGAATTAAAACCTTCGTCCTGAATGAGCACTGATATATTTGACAGCAGCCCAGCTAACATCTGCAGTATGTTCACCCAGAGTGTTTAGAAGCCTTTGAAGGGTCTGAATAATGCTCCTTTTCTTGTTCTGCCACCCAAGGGATGTGATCCATTCCTGTATTTTAGGTTCTCTTACAAGGTTTTTTCTGTCTTGTGTATCAAAGGGAAAGAACAGGACTTGACACAGAATGTCACTGTACTGCTTTCCAAGTTTTTCTTGGATTTGACTGGGGGGAAAGCTCCCCTATGGCACACATCTAAGAGAACAAACCTTCTTTCTTTCAGATTTAGTCTAATTTCTAAACACTTCAGCTGTAAAATTGGAGTTTCCTAGTATCTGACCTCTTTGGATGCACAACATATATATGTGCGTGTGTTTATGTATGTATGTGTATTTCTCCAGTTTCACAGGGGTCAGATTTCATGCAGCGATTAATTTCTTTTTTAGATTTGCTGGAAAGAATGAAGCTCTTAAATCCAAGTGCTGTAACAGCATCAGTCTTGTTTCATCCCGCAACAGGAGGGGAAGTAGTTAGGGCCTCTGAGTGTAGAAAGATTTGTGGCCTAAATAACATATTTGCAATAAATTGGTTTCCTTGGGTTATTCTTGGATGCTGCTTCCCAGAACACAGAGTTTACTGTCAAAATGTGCTTGCTTGATATATGCAATAATGCTTACAGTAAGTTTTGCAATCTCTAAAATGGATTTAATCAGTGAGGAAAATCTTGCATGCTTCTCTGGAGAATTACAGTCACAGAATAACGGAGGTTGCAAGGGACCTTTGAGGTCATCTAATCCAGTCTTCTCCTCAAAACAGGACTAGCTTTAAAGTTAGATCTGGCTGCTCAGGTTGCTTGTCCAGCTGAGCTTTTAATACCTCCAAGGACAGAGAGTCCACAGCTTCTCTAGGCAACCTGTGCCAGTGCTGAACCACTCTTGTCATTTTTTCCATTTATCTATCTGGAATTCCTTTGCTGCAACATGTGACTGTTGCCTCTTTTCCTTTTGCTGTACATCTCAGGGGAAAGTCTGGCTTCATCTTCTCTCTATTCCCTCTGTCAGTAGTGAGAGGCTGCACTCTCACCCACTATTACTTAGCCTTTTCTTCTGCAAGTTAAGCAAACTCAGCTCCCTCAGCCTCGCCTGGTGCAGCATGTTCCAGTCCTCTAACCATATTGGTGACCCTCCACTGCCTTCACCCCAGTTAGTCCATGAGACTTTCTTATTGAGGGACCCAAAACTGGACACAGTTCTCCAGATGCTGCCTCACAATCGCCTCATGGTGGGCACTTTATTTCAGGATTTTAAACAAGATCCATGGTATTCTCTCATACATAGAACACAAGCAGAACTTCTTTGTTTGCTGTGGCAAAGCTTCTGTACAGGTTGGTACATAAAAATTTGTGCAATTTCTTCAGGGCTGTTTGTTTTGTTTGGGAAACAGCAGTTATCAGTATTTTGGCATACAATAAGTTACATTTTATTTGTGGGCTGGAGGATTCTCTTTTTATCACTCTTTGTTCCAAATTTGGCAGTTTTGGAAATCATTCTCTCTCTCGTATATAATTTCAGCCATCTATGGAAGGGCTATTGCACTTCTGTAAACAGACTATTGCAATCTTTCTCTCAGACCTTCAAGACTTTTAATTTAACATTTGCCTCCATTTCCAAATTACACCTATTCACATGTATCTGTAAATCTGAAAAAAAAAACCCCAACAAACGTTTTCCCCAATATGCTGATACACAAACTATTTGCTTTGCTTGCTGTCATGGATAGGACAACTTCAAACCTCTTTGGAAGCTTTTGCTCCGACACCTTAAGATCTTCCATATCTTTATTTCCACATGTTGCTGCTTCCATCTTCCTATCTCTTCCTCTAATTCATTTTGGTTGTGTGACTTCTCATGCTGTCAATTTACAGTTCATCCTCTCATCCCTTCTGGCTCCAAGTCTACTAAACTGGTTCACCACACTTCCACTTTGTCTCCCTTAATCTTTTACCCAAGGCTTATTGCCCTGTTAGCTTAGCAAAAGCCACTAAGATTTTCATTACTACTTTACATCATCTCACTTCAGTGTTCTGGCTGGCAACCTTTCAGTTTTTCTTTCTGAAGCCCATTAAAAAGGCATGTAATGCAAAAAAAATCACAGCCGCTCTTTCAGCAGCCTGGTCCTACACCACACCAACAAAAATTTACTTCAAACCACTTAAGGTTGCTCAAATGCTAATCTAACCCACACGCACCCTTCCTGGCTAATTCTTGGTAGCCACTTTGTGTTAACCTGGCAACTAGATGGACTTTTTTTTATTGAGCACAACTTTTTTTATTGAGCATGCACTAACTTTATCTAACTTGCACTCTACTGCAAAAGCATAGATCTCACCTCAGTGACACTGATATGCATTTACTAGTCATAATGTACTATTTAAGGGTATGACGAGTTATTTGAGGACTTTTCTCTGAAGGAGAAAGCGCTGAGTGTGTTGGAAAGGAAAAGGAATTCTGTTTTTATTCCCAGACTAGTAAAAAGGAAAAAGCTTCTCTGAACCGGGGTAGTTAGACATTTTTCTTTGTTACAAAATTGGAATGTTTAGAGGAATGAATGTTCATCAGAGTGCTTCTTGGAAATATAACTTTTAAAAAAAAAAACAAACCAACCTTTCTCTTTGACTTTAGCAAGGAGTTCTACCAGGGACCCCTTCCCAGAGAATGAGATACGACACAAAATAACACATGGCATGGGTGGCACGCCATTCATGTCCTTCTCCTGGGTTAGGGCAAACCCATCCTAAAGTCTCTGATCCTTTTTCATATGCCTATATATTTCTCTGCAGTATATTTATGTATGCAAAGCTACATAGCTCTAACAGGAGAGGCTGAGAGAGATGGATTCCAGTAAAGGCAGTTTGCAGCCTATTGGTAGGACAGGAGCGGTCTGTCTCCTGAGCCAGCGAGTGCCTGGCCGTATCAACTGGCTCTTATGGGAGAGGAAGTTGTGATTCTGCCCTTTGGGAGCGAGGGAGGGAATGGAGAGATGTAAAATATTTACAAACTAAAGCTTAATAAATCTGTTTCCGTCCAACACAGAATGCTAACTTTTTTAAACTCTCCGTCCCCCAAGGGAAAGGAAAGTTGCTTCATTTGTAGCTTTTTTCTCAGACAGTGAGCATGAGCGAAAACATTCTAGCTCTGTATAAAAATGGTAGCATAGAAATTATGTACCCATTTTATTACTGCCATCATGCATTACACATTTGGCTTCTCCAGATAATAGCCATATTCATAATTCATAAAGTCTGTATCTGAATATGCCACGAAGAAGGTATTTAAGGAGAAACTTCTCTGCTAGTCATTGCACAGCAATGTTGAAAGCGGGATGGGGTGTTGGTCAATGGAATGTCTCTGTTTTAGAAATGACACCTTATTATCAGGGCTGCTAGCTTCAAAATCAGGTGTGAATGTCCTGCAGGTATAATACCAGAAAATAAAATAGTATACCTAGCCCTTTTATGTAACACAACGTAAGTACAGATAGAGGAAGAGAAGTGATGATTCATTATCTGTTCATCCAAAAAACAAGACTGCTGATTCATATGCTACATTCTAAAGGTTCACAAGTCTAAACGTATTCTTGACTATTGTCAAATCTCTTTAAAAAGATGCTGTCCTCAGGAGCGTGCCCATGCTTTCTGTCATGGATCTTGTTCTAAATCAAAAGGACTAGATCAGCCTTAGACTTATGGGTATGTAATGTCTCTTCTAATATGCCCTACTTCTACCATCCCTTGTTATAAGCTTTACAAGTAATATAGCATTATTTTTGTCCTCTGTGTTTTTAAATGGCATGTAGAACTTAAAAAATACATAATATAGGTTATAGCACACTATAGCTTTTGTAAATTGCATTCCAGGCTCATGCTTGTGCCCTGTTTTTTTATGATAGCCATATACAAAAATGAAGGCAAATCAATCCCCCTTGCAGGTAAAAGTCATTCTGTTCAAGGCAGGCAGCTTCCTGGACTCCGACTTTTTTTTTTTTTTTTTCATCAGTTTGTTGAAATTAGCAAAACCTGCTTTCTACCATTTTTATCAAAATAAGGCATTCACCTCTATTTTGTTTAAACTGTATACACCTATCAGAGTTGGATGCGATGTTGATTAGAAACAACTGTGCCTAATGAAACTACAGATTTTCTGAAAAACATGAGACCTACTGTCATGGTTTAGGCCAAATTGGCTACTGGGGACCTAGGGGACCCCAGATAGGACTGACAGATGCTCCCCTCTACCCCTCTTCAGAGAGAGAGGTAGAGGAGGAAAAAAGAGACTTATGAGTTTAGAAAGAACTAAACTACTTTAATGAAATATTAATAATAAAATAAAAAGAAATAATGAAAAATATATACAAAACCGTATCAAGCTCCCGAGATGACAATCACGACACCGGCTGGCACTGGGCCAGTCCCAGGCTGGACTCGGTGACGGAGGGGAACTGGATTCCGGATCTGCAGTCAGGATCGGGATCACAGGCAGACGAACAGGGTCCTCCTCAGACGTCGGCCATTNTACCATGCCTGGGCAGCAGCTATAAACATTGGTCTTATCACTCTGAGAAAGTGAACATTGTCTGCACAATATGCTGTTAATTTCAGTAGTTAGAAGAGGCCCAGCTAAGAAGCGAAGTTACTGAACAAAATTGGTTCTGTTTTACCTCAAACCAGGACACCTACTCCAGTGTAAGCACATCAAACGAGTGTGAAGTGATGAAAAACTTGTTACCATATAAATATAGAAGGTCCCTGCCATTATTCACTGGCTGACATTTCCAATGATAGGTTCTCAGCTAAGTCAACAGAGATATTCCTCTTGCTTTCATCGGTCTTTGAGGTCCTCTGTTCTTAGGATCATTTCCTTTCTTTCTCCATATGAATTTGGAAGAGTAATTATACTCCTGAAGATTTTTCCCTGAACAATGTTACCAGAGTCCGTGTGTAACCCTTATGACGCAAGTAATAACAAGGGTGGAAACTCCCACTTGAAACTCCCACTACCAGTCTTTTCTTGATGGAGCAAGGAGATGCTTAGAAAGCCATTCAGTGGGATGTGCTCTGAGTTTTGAGACAATTATGCTTTCACTGTGCATCATCCCCACAGCCACAATAGTTTGCACAAATTTAATGAAGCACGAGGTTCCTTTGAGTATGTGGGTTTCTGTACTTCAGTGCCAGTATAATTAAATCAGTTTGAATGGCGATATCCAACACCAATCTGCAATGCTGAAAAGAAACACTGTAAAAACCCTGTGATAGTTTCAAGAAGTGTCGCCTAATATTTATTTCATCTGCCTGTATTGTTTATGGAAGAAGTGGTTCAGAAGACCAGCTGAGCAAACGTGCTGCTTTCCCTGAAGACTAATATTAGTATAAGTTTCACAGCTAAATGATGATGTTTTCATGCCTTATCAAAAGAGTCATATGGGCAAAGATCTGAAACAAGGAACTAGAGCAAGACTTTCTAGCAGGAGGGAAAGATATACCGTACTATATGCACTCCAATAGCCTCTAGCCAAACTGCTGTAGAATCCTTTGAGCCACTGTTATGTTGCACAATATTTTAACCGTTGAGTCAGCATACTTTTAGCTGGGTAAGACTACCGAAACGTATTATGACTCCATTGCTGATACACAGCATCATATCTAAAATGAGTTTTCTTCCTTTTTAAGTCTTATTAGTAGATGAGTTCAATTACCCACTGAGATTTCATTCTTGCAGATAATTGACTCCTCATCCACCTTAAATTTGTCTTTGGTAGCCTGGCTCGGAAGGCAGGTGATGGGACGGCTGATGCAAAAAGTGTATGCATGGATTTAGAGTGGGTAAGAGAGATATGAGCATACACCCTGAGGAAATGCTTAGTTAGCCTTTTTTTTTTTTTCCTTAAATCTGAAAAATGGGGCACTGATTTCCTGCCAGGGGACACTTTTGAATAGGAATGTCTGGAATTATCTATTAAATTTGGTCTAACTTGGAGCAGGAGGCAGAGAGCAGGAGGAAATGGTGATGGAAAAAATAGATGCCAGGCTAGGAAATAAGTTGTTACAGGCTTCATATCTCAGAGGCTTTGTTCTGGCTCTGAGCAGTGTCCCCGAATGGGTACTGATGTGGCCCTTTGCTGTGGTTTCCAACACTTTCCTCACAGGGGAACCAGAAGAGAGCACTGCCAGTTCATGCTGTTCATTATCTCCTATCACATGTCATAATTTAACTGTAACATGTGCCAAGAAAGAACTAACCAAAAATCTTTAGATACATTGTCTAAATATGAAGGGAAATTTAATGTCTTCATAAATTCTGTATTTTCACTGCAGTTAAGTGTTTTGTAGGCACATTTGATTTTATCTAAACGTCACTACTCTGGCAGAAATTCCCTCTTGGCTTTTGTTTTAAAAAAAAACCTTTCGGTGTCCTTGAGCAGTGCTAAGCACAAGGGCCCTAATTCAGAGGTGATGTTGGCCACTGCCCACCCTTCGCTCCATTCCCTTCGCCTTGTGCCTCAAGTGATGCAACACACATGTTAGGAAAAGGTGAGAGCTAAAATGGTGCGTGACATTTTCAGAGGCACATTTCCCTGCCATCCCATTCCTCGTACTGCTCTTTTTTTGTCCCTGCAGTTAGAGGAGCTGTGCCAGTCCCGAGCATGTCTAGCTGCTGTGTGTGCCAGCCTCGGGGCCAGGCTCACACATCCACACAACAAACACTCCCCAGTGGAAAACTCAGCACTCAGCTGAGGCAAGGCACGTTGCTGGAGGGAATGTAACAGCGGACTCAACCTGCCGTTCTTGCCCTGAGGACAGGAGGGGAAGGCATCAGATCCATCCTTGCCCCCTCTCACCTGTAGCTAACAGAAGACAGCCAAGAATTGATTCAGTGAAGTCTTTCTAATTCGTTTTGGGTCACGTCAGAGAGGTTTGCTGAAGCTACAGCAGGATTTCAGATGAACTTTGCCCTGAGAAAAGACTAAGAGCAGTCATGTTCTCTGTTACAGCTGAGAGGCAGCTTAAAAAGTTAGCAGGCTGTCAGCTCCAAAGTGGTGCCTTGCTGTTAAGTGTGCTATTAGACTTGCCATATGCTAACATGTCAGATGAAAAAACAAGGTTTGCATGTCAGTGGGTCTGCTGCGAATGAGCTCCAATACAGCAGCTCAAATGCACAACCATGAACATATCTTTTAAAGGAAAGGGGTCTAGATGAAATTCAGAAGCAATTTAAAAATAGGAGGGTGTTAGTTTCATATAGATAAACGTGGGAGAGTGATATAAGGCAGTAAAAGGCACATAGCAAAGGAAAAGAACATACAAATAAACCCCTGCAGGTCGCTGTGGCCTTGCTTTGAATTACTTCTGAATTTAGCCTGGAATGTCAATGCCCATGTCAAGTAGTTGTTTGAACACAGCACAACACAACAACATGCCCAAACTAAGCTGCAAACATAAAAACCAGTCCCCCTATCTGTCATATTTTTTCTTGTTAATCACTTATGAATTAAAGCCTTCCAAAATTACAGAAGGTCTTTCCCTCTTCTGTGATCAAGCCCAAGACAAGGTGGTGGTGTTTGTCTTTTCACAAACATACTTTTTCCTATAAGAGAAGCAATGTAAATTTTCCTATCAAGCAGCCACAAAGTGCAGAGAATTGTCACACACTGGTGAAAATATTCCCCCTCCGCCCTTGAAATTCTGACATTTTTTATATATTCACTGCTTTTTGTTGTTTGGCAGTCTTAGTTAACATTTATGCTAATGTTTCCATCCATTAATTTTAAGTGCCCCAGTATTTTACAAAAGATCAAGGTGCAAAATAGCCTGCATGCAGTATTACAACGTAATTTCTTAGCTCTATTTCTAAGGTAGCTTTTATCAAAACGAAAGCACCATTTTGGCCTGAAAAATCAAGGTCTTTCACTGATGTTAAATTTTTTGTTTGAAACTTTTTAACACATAATGCATGTCATGTTTGCGTTGGTTTCTCTTCACTCAAATTCTTTTTTCCTGAAGAGTGGGCAGAAGGCAGGGTTTCCAAATGGCACAGACTCTGTTCCAAGATATATCAGAGTGCTTGGCATCAGAAGTAAAAAAAGCAGCAGAATTTGCCAGTACTCACAATAAGCACATATCTAGCTGCTTTACACAACTCCTCCCAATATAGATACAGAGGTGCTATATCAAGCTTTTACACAATGTAAGTTTGGAAGCTCTGGCTGGGGAGTATAAAGTCACCCAAGCCTTCACATTTGTGCTGGGATCAACTGGAGCAGAAGCAGGGATTTAAAAGAGGACACTGGCACTTTGCCTAAGAAAAAATAACTGCCAATAAATCCTCTGTCTAAAGTATTTGGACAAAGCATAACTGAGAAATTAAAAAAATCTGTAACCGGGCAATTTCAAAATACAAACATAGACAATCTTGGATTCCTTGTTTCTTTGTAAAGAAGAAATATATTTCTGAAGTAGTTCAGTAACTAAAGGTCACATCTGGTTCCTTAGGCTTCTCTTTCCTAAAGGATGCGTTTCAGTGTTGTCCCAAGCTGACTTCTGTCCATACATACAGATCTCTAGCTTGAGTAACACTATGAGTTTGGCCTGTGTGGGAGCATAGCTTGGAGTTCATGCATTTCTGATGCTCAGACCAATAATAATAGCAAGGTTATAACTAGTTCTGGGCTCCCCAGTTCAAGAAAGACAGGGAACTACTGGACAGAGTCTAGCAGAGGGCTGCAAAGACGATCAAGGGAATGGAACACCTCTCTTATGAGGAAAGGCTGAGAGACCTGGGTCAGTTTAGCCTGGAGAAGGGAAGACTGAGAGGGGATCTCATCAATGCTTATAAATATCTAAAGGGCAGCTGTCAAGAGGATGGGGCCAGACTCTTCTCAGTGGTGCCCAGCAACAGGACAAGGGGCAACAGGCACAAGCTGAAACACAGGAAATTCCATCTCAACGTGAGGAAAAACTTTACTTAGAGGGTGGCAGAGCACTGGAACAGCCTGTCCAGAGAGGTTCTGGAGTCTCTTTCTCTGGATATATTCAAAACCTGCCTGGATGCGTTCCCATCCAACCTGCTGTAGGTGAACCTGCCTTGGCAGGGGGGTTGAACTAGATGATCTCCCAGGGTCCCTTCCAACCCCTCCCATTCTGTGATTCTGTGACTACTCCATTCTGCTGATATAACTACTTGGGTGGTTCTAATATTGCTTTGCAGCACGTCTGCTTGTACTTAACTCCTCTGTCATTCTTGAGTTAACTCTTTTACCATACCTACAGTGAACTCTTCTACCATCTCTACAGGTGAATTACCTCCATAAAAAAAGACAAAACAGCTCTATATATTCTGCTTTGAGAGTCCACACAGCAGTGACATACTCCTTGTCCATCTTCAGTCCACCTTGCCCCCTCACAAGTCACTTGCAGCCTGCAGCCTCTGTGGCCTCAGGTGCTGGACTCAGCACTGTGAGGGACCAGCTCACACCATCTCTTAGCCTGTGCTTCCAAGCTGGCATCTGACTGACAGGATTGTTGCTTTAGACAGTGGTCCCAGGGCAGCCATTAATGCATAATTGATGTTTAGCCAGTATGGTTTCCCATAGCTTTTGTCAGCAATGTCAGTAGCATGAATACTTGTTTAATTTCTTACTGTACTGAAGCATAATGTCTCCGATTCCATATAAGAACTGGTTCTTCTCTTCAGAGGGTTATTAAATATGCCTTTTAAGAATGTTATGAGCTCAGCATCAAAGTACATTATAAATCTGTCCATAGATAAATTAAACAGGACTGAGGAATGTTAGCTAAGGGAATCTATAGTAAGATTTATTTATTTCTCTATCCCTTGTGCCAGTGCAAAACTTCAGGCCTCCCCCAGCAGAACTGCCTGGCCCAGAAGCAAAGCCTTCGGTTTCCTTTCCTATCCCACAGGGACTGGCAGTTGGCTGGCTTATTTAGTAAAGCATTTAGGTATATTTCTGAACTTCCCGTACGCGGGTACCTCTATGTAAGTCAACATGACCATTCAAAATGCTATAATACTTTGCTAGCCAGAGCTTGGTCATCTGGGAAAAAAATCGCTGATCCAGCTCTTAGCCAGGGTGGGCTACAGTTACAGGACTGTGTGAGACCTCTATTAAAAGCAAAGCTATTCTCCCCCAGCAGCTGGTGCTGCTGCGCTCTCAGATGCAAGGGACAGTTTTGACTTCCTAGTCTCCATGGGGTGAATCCACCTTTCCAGAGGTGCCCTCTCTGTGTTACCTGATTAGCTGCCAAATGAGAAGAGCTCAGAAAAAGTATGATTTTATTTGGTTCCAAGGTCATTTTACTAAAAGCTATTTTGGCTAAATTGAAGGACTCCCAAGACCTTCAGATGTTTCTGTATTGTCATCATTCTGTCTTGGATAAAATGCTAGTAGCATGAGGACAGGCATGTATCAGTTGTTCTGATAAGAATGGTCTGCACTTTGGTCACTCAAATCTTTCCTAAAGCAAGCAGACTTCTTGAAGATCACTCAACCGAGGTATAAAATGGGAACCTGATATTCCTAATAAAATTATTAGATACTGTTATACTCTAAAGTGTCTGAAGAGAGAAGAAAGTCTCTGAGCTGTTTGTGTACTCTCCTGCATATGCTGTCGTAAGTTCTACAGTGCTTTGCACCGCCCTGAATCTATGGCTGACACTAGGGACTTTGCTGGTTGCGTCAAACTAACTCAAATTATAAAATTTATTTATTTGATCCCTAGTAACCAGCATGCATTCCATATATTTTTTTCGAGGAACATCATTTATCTTGGAACAAATACAAACGAGGCCAACTTCTGTCCGGTACTTATCTGTTGCACAGGATTTTTGTTTACAAGCTCAGGGGCCCGCAAAAACGGCTGGGTGCTATGTCCTCATCTACACCGCAAGGGCTATTCTGGTCCACACTGAAGAGTTTCCGTACATGGACAATATCAAGAAAGACAGCAGCAGCTCTGCTGCATGAGCTGTCCAGACAACAAAGAAAGGATCATCACGGAAATTATTTCTGAAGAAAAACAGTTACTAACCTACTGGGAGAAAGCAATTTCACTGTTATATGCCTATGGGACATTCACTTTGTGTGCACATATAATGTGTGCAGTGATAGCATTTCAGATGTCTTTAAGGTTTCAAGATCTTAATCATGCCCGCTACCTCCACACCAATCCAATTTTCCATTCAGCTGTTCTGTTTCCAGTTTTGAAATTGTTTGGGTTATGAGGTAGGTCTGGAAAGTAAAATAGGCTCCCACTGGGCACATACTGGTGAAGTGAGGTCGGAGACTCCTTCAGCTAAGTACTTTGACATCCCATCTTGAAGACGAAAGGGCCTGGCCAGATGAGGAAAAGAAGTGAAAAGGAAAGAGAGAAGGATGACCACTCACTCTCCTGGAGGGACTCCAGAGTGATAGAACCTGAGATATATTTAGTTTTAACCCCAAGTAACCTTGCTGTTGAAATGACATCCTGTGTAACTTTATCTTAACAGCAATAATTAGCATTTATGTAACTCTGTAAAGTAAAAAGGGCCTATTTTTTCATTTTATAGAAATGTATTTGGTCACCTCTAAAATACAAAAAAGATTACTTTTAAACACATTTCCCAGATAACTAAAAAACCCATGACATTAGGGATTACCCTATACACTCAAAAATGTTGCCATCTAAAGAGGAATTTATCAGGTGTTAGGCACTGGCTGTACTGGCCAAGTACACAGTGGGTACGTGCTACACTAAATAATCACAGTCCCAGGTGAAATACAAGCACTACTATTTACTATTTTTAGGCACCGTGTAACTGTGATGTTGAGAGTGACCATAAGGCAACACTTCAACAATCAAGGTATGTTCCATCCAAGGAAAAAACCCAGTAATTTTCTGGAATGAATGGATAAAATGATTTTCCATGGGTCAATAAAGACATAACTTACTGTTATAAGGCTTTCTATAACCTATGCAGAAGAAACATCTCAGTTGCTTGTAAAGAATTGCAGAAAGAAGTAGATCACCAAAATAATTCTAGAATAAACTGTTTGAATAAAGCACTCAAAATTTTCCCTCCCTTGCTGTAAAATACAAAATCCAGAAAATTATTTTCTATGTACATAAATAAATGGTATATTGCCATTTATTTACATCACTCAACTGTGATAGAAAGCAAGAATACTTAATTTGCTAATGTTTTCTCACCCCTTAATTGTATATTATTGGCAATAAACAAAGCCTACCAATATACTAACTCTTCTTTCAATTAAAAAAAAAAAAAATTAAATTGCTTTACACATGGGTTTTGTGTGTGTGGCACTGATGCCCAAGACATTTTACTTTTAAAATGTTTTAACAGCTATTTTTAGTAGGCAGTTGAAAGGGAATTAATTCACTTGTCTACTTGATAATTCTGTGAACCTGCATGTAGAAGTTAATCTAAGTGAAAATATAAAAATTACAACATTTAAACAGTTTGAACTTTGGCACTGTATCAGCACTTGTAGCTGGTAAGGCCTCTTGCAACATACCATTCATCTGTCAATGAATGGAAAATAAGAATTATTCTTCTCTTGCAGCCTATGGAGATGTAACACACAAAAAATGCTATAGAGAAGAGTCAGTTTGTTATTGTGTTTCAGTGCCCATCCCTGTGCTAAATACGCAGTGAATCTTTGACATAATACACTCTAGTGTAAAAATCCAACAAACCCTTTGCAAAGCTTCAGTGAAACTGCTGGAAGATGTTTTTCTTGCACACACTTAGCCAGGTAACACATAAAAAAAGAGACCTACATGGCAGAGTCTCAAAATGAAGCCAAATTAATGACTTCAAATTCAGTTTTGCAATATAGTTGGCTCTTAAGACAGTTCAAACATAGAAATATTTTAGAACTTTTTGACCACCCAGGGGTTTGTAAGTTTTGTTAGACCCAATTCTACATTAAATTTAAGGTATAAACAGCTGTTGTGTTACTTTGCTTCAGTCTGAGAGGTCTGATAAACAGATTCTGTCAGGAACAAATAAATGAAATAGAAGATGTCCCTTAAGTGAGGATTAGCTCCTTAAATGCAGTGTGGCTGCCTACCTTGCATTCAGGTAGGAATGCAAATATATTTACCTAGTAAAAGTCTGAGTCTTTTGAGATTTATCTGTTACGGGCAAAAATATCTTTGGATGCAGATTTTAAACCTTGCTTGCAGGAACAGAAGAATTGTTTTAACAGATCACAAAACTTTTTTTCTCCAACATACCTGGCAAAATGTACTCTACCCTTCTTGAGACATTATTACTGGTTACAGTAAGTGATAAGATGTTGGAAAAATCACACCAAAGGAGAAGTTTCTAGTTGTCATGTGTTGGCTTAGCTCCATGATCACTTATGCTTAGCAGGACATATACATAACTGTGTTCACTTCTCATAATCCTACTTTTTTTAAAAAAATGACTATTTATTTTTACTGGGTTTTACTGCCAATTTGTGACCATTAGAGTTTGATTCCAATAACCTTTTGAACCTGTTTCTTATTTTCTGTCACTTGATTAAAAATCTGTATAAATAGATTCTTCACAGTAAGTCTTAGGATTTTAATGTTTTCGTATCTGATTTTAATACCACTGTAATGACATTCCTTCTTTTCATCACAATTCCTCTTTTCAATCAGTGCCGTGGACTACTTTTCAGTGGGAGTCTTCCACTAGAAATGTTGAAATTCATTGGATTTGATCATTATTACTTCATGGTGAAACTATAATTACTTCTTGAACCACGTAACTGTGTTGCTTAGGCTTAAGTCAAGAATAGCCTCTTTTTTTTTTTTTTCCCCAGACTGTGGAACTAGCTGTTCCAAGAAGCCATCATGTGAATTGTTGAGAAATTGCCTCTCAAAGATTTGTCCTGAAATAACATTTTGCCAATCTACATGCAAGTAATTGGGCCAGTACACTACCACTTTTTAAAAAAACATTACACTTAGTTGCCTTTTTGCTTTCCTTCACACTCTGTATGGTATTTACATTACATACTATAGGCAACCTATTTAGATGTCCAAATTTAAAGTATACACTTCTTATACTGTCAATGGAAAGAGGTAGTGCTTCAGAGAGCAATTAAGAGTACATCAGGGAGAAACCTACCTGCTTTCTTAATTACTTGGAGGACCTGGACACTTCTGTTAAATGCCCAGGATAGATTGTGAAAATGCCTGAACCTCCCCAAAGCCTTTTTTTTTTTTCAATTAGGATGTGAAACTAATATTCAAATCTGTTAAAATAATGTCACTTGAACTACAATTTAAATGCATAGAGATTCTGTCACTAGTTCTTGCTCCTCTTAAATTTTCTCCCTCTAAGATGATTTTTCCGAGAGAATTACTGTTCCCATCTCAGTCTGTTCCAGACAGATTATAACCTAAGTAGCTCACTTCTTTTCTTTTTCTTTCAGTCAGTTCAGAAAAGCTGAATATGTCATGGCTGGATAGACATTCTAGTTTGTCTTTATTTATTTTTAGCTTTTACATATTATTGTACCTATTTGAGATATAAATGAGTCTGGTTTGCTAACATTCCTAGTCAATGCTGATCTTTGGCCTTACTGCTCCTCTTCTACTTGTGGCTTTATTCCTTAATAACAAATAACAATTTCCCAGGTCTCTGCCATGTTCCCATGCTGGCAGCCCACGTAATTCTGTTTTGCATGTGTGGAGTCTATGCTTTTAAAAAAGCTCTCTTTCCTCCCAGGCATGTTCCAGGCACTAGAGAAAAACAAACAAAATCTCCCTGTAAGACACTAGACATGTGTAGGTCTAGTCATCTTTGACAGTGAAACTGGAATCATTCTAAAGAAATCACAAGGGTCCTGGACTAAAGGCTTTTTTTCTGTGCAAACTATTTTCCATGAACTCTCACAGACTTATCTGTGCTTCTGGTGTCAGGATCACAAGCTTCTCCCTACCACTAAAAAGAATCTTCTCTAAATGTATCATGTGAACTGTCATCTCCACAGCTGGTCACCAAGCTGCTGAAGAGTTCTCTTGGTTGCTGCATATACGAACACAGTATTTCGATAATTAAATCACCTACCATTACAGCTTGTCAACAACTCACAGTGTATCCACACCTCCTAGAGGGACCGCCTGCCTCTGTGTTTGCTCCTCTCTGCAATGCTCAGCCTCTCAGTGGTTCACTATCTCCAAATCTCCTTTAATCTAATTTTTTTAAATCCATTTATTATTCCAGAACATTTTATATTTATTCCGCTTTACCCCCATCTGCTGGTAAAACAAAGCTGGCACACACAACGTGCCATTAACTACAGATGAGTGACTGGCAGAGAAAGGAACTAGCTCCTGCTTGAAATGAGCAGCCAAAGTACTTGGTAGATGTGATGAGAAGGGGAAGGGAGAAAGTAAGTTCCTTTAAAGATCTGGTTGTACAAATATTCACAGTTGTACAACCTGTACTGCTTTGATTTTGCAGTGAGCTCTTATTTCCTAAATTGAAATAGAAAAAGTAGAAAGTTTCTGTTTATAGTTTTTAAAATTCAGTAACTAAGCAATAGACCACTTCTGTTTCCCTCTGAAATTACCTGTTTTCTTTAGAGGCATGTTTTATTATTTCCTGGTGTACACCATTAATTATTGTCAGTTGGAGGTTTTTTCCCGAGTCTCATTTGGAAATATCTCAAATGGAATAAATTTTAAATCATTTTTCCTTTGGAATATGCTACACTTCTGAACACTTGAAATGTCCTATTAATTCCAGCATTTTACTTTGCTTCCAAGAGCAAGACAAACTACTGCAGGGACCAATTAGAGCTGAGAAATCCTCACAAAATGAAGGGCTGGCAGCTGAAAATCCTAAATCTGATGGACTGCCTGGCAGATCTGCATGGACAATGTCTCTGCCCATAAACAAACGTTAATCTCCTAAGCAGAAAGGAAGAGGGTTTATTTTCGAGGACTTCTTATTCTGCACATACCCAACAGTCCCTTTTTTCCTTTTTCTCTTTTTTACTTTTTCTTTCTCTTTTTTCTTTTCCATTTTTCTTCTTTTCTTTTCTGCCCTCTAGCGACCAACCAAGCATGTTTCTAAATACACTGTTTAAGCACACTTCAAAAATACTTTCATGTAACTATTAGGCCAGGTCATGCCACTAACGAAAATGTGTCGCAAAGGCAGAGGCTATTGGTACATCACAAATTAGACTAAAAAAAATAGCAGTCAAATGTTTCCAAGCTGTTAATGGCTGAGCCTCCCAGGTGGTGCCAATAATAGGTGAGTTATAACACCCTGCTTCCTCTAGAAAAATCCCTACCCCATATATTGTGTGGGATTTGACATATATTTCAGCTATGGTTTTCTAACCATCCTATTGCATGGAACACTGAAGGAAAGCACTGGATTTTACAGATTATTTTCTCATAAAATAAATAGATTTATGTGATGTGAATCTCAAAAGTCAGTGTGAAAGCTATTAATACATCAGTCCTAAAATATGCTGAGAGTCTTTGACTCACTGAATGCAAGGCTAATTGAATCCTGCTCTTACAGTATAATATTTTTAAAAACTATTTTCACAGAGACCTGTCACAGTTTTACACTCAAGCTATCAGGAAGCCCTCCTGGAAAAGGAAGTCAGGCTATAGGTAATTCAGAATAATAGTATCTTTTTGGTATAATGATGTGGAAAGAATGGGGAGATTGTTCATTTTAGATCATGCTCTCTATAATCCTACTCTTTTCTAACTGGTTTGTGTTTTTTTTCCATTAGCATTTGAACATTGCTTTTGCCAAGGAAAGAAATATAGCGTTTATATATAGTGAACTAGTGAAAAAATTTTCTACTTTTAGACTTCTTTAGAAGACCTGGGGAGCAGGACGTGTCTGTATTTACTCAGGTATTTATACTTCCACAGACTTTTAGATGCACAGTCCCTTCTTCAGTTTTGAAATGAAAGCAGCCAAGCTAATGCATTTTCTACTTCTGCTGCAGGCCTGACGAAGGGCTTATGAACTCAGAAGCTTGTATATTTTTCCCAGCTATGCTAACGGGGCTAATAAAAGATACAAATGGCAGCACTGCAGACCTTGTTTTCAGTCTGCGGAGCCTGCACGTAGAAAGGGCAGTTCTCATCACGCATACTTTGGAGATGTTGGGAAGGTCTGAGATGGCTGCAGGCCTATGAGCCACATTTGATGATGGTTTAAGCCGGAACATTATGGCCACATGCAAAGCAATGGATAAATTATGTATCTGTGACAAAGCTGACAGAGGGACTCTGGTCATAGCCTGACTTTTCGCTGCCTGCTGAGCACAGCTTGTAATTGAAGTGCTGATAGGGAGAAAAGCCAGTGGGATGACAGAAAATACCCATGACCAAGGCATCATGTTTGTCAAAGCAGGTGGTTTCCATCCCTGTGCTGGCTGCATTCTTCTGTCCCGCTTCTGCTGCAGCTACGTGTAAATTAGTAAACTAAACAGTGCCAGGACATAGATGCAGACATTGGACCTTGACCTCTTACTGTAACATGGTTTTGGCCGGGGACAGATAGTAGTCTCCCCATAAAAATTCCTGGGCAGTTTAGGCATTAGCACAGATCAGGGACGGGCAACGTGGCTGTAACCGCCCTGTTTCAGAGACAAGGATGGTTAACAGAATGGAAGTGACTAAACTGTGGAAATTACCAGCTGCACCTCTTTCCTGGTTCTTAGGCCATTTAATTTACTTGTGTAACAATAGCCTGCAAGTTCAATTGAGTTTGGAGGCACTTATCTTTCCTGCCTTTGGAACAGGAACCTACTGACCCTATTCAACTATGTTTTCCGAAGTGTTTTATTACGGCATGAGTGGAAAAATATATTTCAAATTTACTGAATTAATTCTCTAGCTTGTCCCACCTGAGCTCACCCTTCCTTATCAAGCTTGTTAGGCTTACAAGAGGGAAAGAGATGCTCTCTGTTCTCTTTCAAAACCTTGAATCAGCAAAAAGTTAACCAACAGTATTTTCTAATACCTGTTTTCCAAGATTAAGAAAGAAAACTATGTAATTCATATTGTATAATTTCCATTTCATAGTTATTATGCGCTTAACTTCATTTTGAGCAAGGTATTTTGCTATGTAAGGATTTTGATTTCATCATTTAAGCTATCAGCACCAAAATAGTCTTAGACGTTTTACAGAAAAAAAAAAGTAATCCTTCAATAGCTGCCAACTCCTAATCTACATTTAATTAGTGTAAACAGCAAAGGGACATTGCTATTCTTCTGGGACAAATTGCTAGCCCTACATTTGAGTTTTTGTGCTACAAATCTTGCCCTACAGAGGAGCAGGCAGCACCTTACAGACTATGTGAGCAGTATCTTTTATCTTGCTTCCTCCCCGACTTGAAAAAAAGTGTACTGAGAAATTCTTTCGTCTTAACAAGAATCCAGTTCCAGATCTGCCCCACACCAGTAAGGGCCTGGGGGGTGGGGGGATTGGGGATGGACAGAGACAGCACTTCGAGCCGACAAGAGCTTCGGGAAGTGCCCATGGCCGGTGGTCCGGGCCCCCCCCGGTGCAGGCACACCTCCCGCCGCCCATCCCCGGCTCCAGGCCTCAGCCATGGCCGTCGGCTCCAGCAGCGCTTCCCGCACCACAGCGGCGACACCGGAGGCTGAGGCTGAGGCAGAGGCCATGCAACCCACGACCCCTTCAGCGCAGCCCGGAGGCCGCGACGGAGCCGCTCCGGGAACCCATCCCCCTGCGGCAAGACACCGCCGCCCGCCCCACTGCGCATGCTCGTCACCGTCTCCCACGCGTGCGCGCCTGCGCAGCGAGGCCTTGCGCGCCGCGACGGCTCCGCCCGGATCCCTCCGCCGCCAGGCGCCGGGCCCAGCGCCCCGCCCANAGGCACCGGGCTGCGGCGCGGCGGAGGAGCCGGCGCGCGAGCTCTTTGAGGCCTGCAGGAACGGGGACGTGGAGCGGGTCAAGCGGCTGGTGCGGCCCGAGAACGTGAACAGCCGGGACACGGCGGGCAGGAAGTCCAGTCCGCTGCACTTTGCCGCAGGTACGGGTCTCAGGCCGCCGTTACTGCCTCTGTGGGGAAGGGGGAGCCCGGGGGGGCAGCCCCGCCGGGCGCCAGGCTCGCTGCCGGGCGGCGCACCTCTGCCTCCCTCTCGGCGCGGGGCCTGGGCCGGGCCGGGCCGTAGAGGAGCGCCGGGTGCGCGGTTCCCGCAGGCCCCGCCGCCGGGGGGAGGGCGTGGGCGCAGCGGGGGGAATCGGAGCGTTGGGCCGACCCCCGTGTGCGTTCGGCCGCCGTCGCGCGGCTGTGGCCGTCTCCAGGCGCGACGCCCGCTCTCGCGTGGCTCATCAGCTGTCACCCACGCGGTGGCGGTTGCTGAGTGGCTCAAGTGGCGTCTTGTTCCTTTCTTCTTTTTTTTTTTTACTTAAAAAACAAAACAAAAAACTAAACCTCAGCTGGTGTTGGGGGTCTGGACTGAGGTTTAGGCCGTTCGTGTTGTGGCATGTGAGCTCCGCCAGGTGACTTATGTCCCCGATACCGTTTCCATTGATTTCGCAGGCCTGCTCATTTTTAGAATTCCACCCCTGAAGGGTATCTGTCAGATAACAGAGTTTCTAAGCTTTTTGCATTCTTATTTTTAACAAGTAGATTTTGTTAATTTGTGACTTAAGTACACAAACAACTGACATCACAGAACGACTGCTTTCACTGGCAGCAGGCCAGAAGATTCTTTCCCACCTTTTCAGACAAAGACCTGACTCAGACTGTTGTTTTCATGTTGTTTGTTTTGATTTGATTATGGCGTTGGATGTAGGACCCCAGGGCTGGCAGGCTGCAGAACACAGCAGCTTTTCAGCTAAAAAACATGGATAGTAATAAAGTTATTTGTTTCTTTACTGAATTGTTTTGGAAAGGGTTTCTACTTAAGGTGCCCTTTCCTCACATTCAGTGGACTTAATAGGTCTAAGTTCTTGAAAGCCTCTTCAGGACAGCTGCGTTTCACAGATTTAAGAAACTTGATCAACAAGGAAGCCATGGAGACTCTGTGTTTCCTGTCAGAGGAAAACAATTTTGCAGTTTTTTATATGCAGCAGTCCTGCCTGTTCACTAATAACTCTGGACTTCTAAACAAATGAGTATGCATTACAGCGTTTTGGAGAAGCGAGGGGTTTTGAGGTTTTTGTTTGTTTGTTTTCTTTTTGTGCCTAAGGAGTTCCTCATGGAATACAGTGATCTAGTTTATCTCTCTGGACAGGATTGATCTGTCTTGACTTTAAAAAATTGAACTTCTGATCTATAGAAAGCTTTTTCTTTCAAAAATGCCTAGCAATAAGTTCATGTAGTTGTTAGACTTCTAATGTTAAACAGGTTGGTGTGCAAATGGGAGAGGCCATAGCCGTGCTTATGTCTACTTCAGACTTGATACAGAGAAATTAATTGCTCCTCTCACAAGACTGTTAGCAGATGCCAAAAGTCTTTGGTTAACATTTGACACAAAATATTTGTGTAATTTCTTAATTTAACACTATTTCACTGCTTCAGGTGAGAACTCTGCTGTTGTCAGCCTACCTGCAATAGACTCGGTGTGAAAGATGGACATAAGTAACTCCTGGATTTTGGGGTTATTGTTTCTGTTTTGTTTTGCTTTTCCTCCATTATTCACAGTTGGAGTAATACTAGCTTCTTTTGTTTTCTGTCTCTAAAGGAGTTACGTTCCAGGAAGTAAAAGCAAAAGTCCACTGTATTCTTGCTTTGTTTAGCCTATGTGTGTATTCTTGGAAAATAGGTTACAAAACTCTGACTAGTTTCATTCAGTTTCAAGACTTGTTTTATGGAAGAGGTGGAGCTGAAATATGAAGATAGGTTTTGTATTGCCCTTTCTGCTTTTTTTACTGGCATTCTGGCATCTGAACTTGGGTTCCATCTTTTAAGTCTTTTTCCAGATCTTACATAGTAATTTAAAGAAATAAAACAAATTCCTCTCTTACCATGTGTCATTTTGTAAAGGTGAAGTTTAAAATGTATTAAAAAAATACTGCAGGCTCTTCCTGGGCATGCGTCATTATTAGAAGTAATACATATTGGGATCTTGGTGAAGGTTGCTCTTTGTAGTACACAATTGTGTATGTGGTAGATAAGTTGTACTGAAGCTTAACTCAAGAGCTTGCCACCCTTCACAACATAATAGGCTCAGTCCTCTCTCACCATAAGCTGCATATATACTTCCTCAAGTCAGTCTTTTTGTCACAGTGTATGTCAAACTTGAAAGTATCACAAGGTTTTAGGGACTTGGCAGGAACCAAAATGCCCTTCCAGCAAACTAAAATTCATCGAAAAAATGAACACCTGGGGCAGGGGAGAAGAATCGGAGCTCAGGTGTTTCTGGTAGCTTTTCATCCTGTCAAAATTAGGTGAATGTCAATTATGACACAACAGGGGCTGTAAATAAATAAATATTTTTTTAAAAAATTATGTACAGTTACAAGTTTCTATTGTGATTAATATTCAGGATTTGTCTGCTAAAAGTTTGTAACTTTTTGGGGAGCAAGTGTAGTGAGCTACTCAGCTGTCACAGATGGTGGAAGAGTGTCAGCTGAAGGCCCTGAGTAGCCCTTCTGCTTTGCAATAAGAAGTGTTCATGATGATGAGACAGTTATCTTGCACGATTGCAAGCTGTAATACCATTTAGTTGGTCTTTTGATAGAAGCTTAAGAGCCAAAATTAAACCCCACCCCTTAAAAATGACAACGTAAATTTTTTTTTTAAGTGTTGAAATTGTTTTTGCAGCAGTGGACTAATGGCAGAGAGGAACTGTTGCAGTAAGTAGTGGCTCCCTTCCCCATGTCAGCAAAGGCTGTCCTCTCTTTCCACTCTCAGTGAAAACACAAAAGAGGAGGGGGAGACTATCACACAGAGTTTGGCTACCTCCTCTGTACACATACATCCTTTAGAAAATAATGAGAAAATACTTCCTCTTTCCATATATGGTGCCCGCTTGTACAGATGCTTCCACAAGGAAGTAAGGAATCCCTACTGTGCACTCAGTGGTGAGGAAAAGTTACAAAAATCAGTGTGATGCAAATGAACCCATCTCAACATTAAAATAACTACAGGTAGTTTAGGGGTGTTGCTATACTTAGGGTGTTTTCCGAATGGATGCAGGCTTTGCACAGAGAGAAGCTATGGGTTGCTCATGAACTGTATCTGATTGAAGCTATGTACTAAATAGAGGGCATCCAGGTGAATTCTTTATGCCTATAATGAGGTTTACTATAGCTGATTATCAATTATGGTATTGATTCCTGCTAAGGTTGGCAGTTTACATTCAAAGGCATGGCATCAAAGCTTTAATGGAGAGGAATGCCTTCTGTATGAGAATGAGTGATGTTTAGCTGCCAGATGTGTAACTTCTGGACAGAGAATTTGATCAGAGGCTTTTCTAACATAACTAAAGCAGTTCTAGAAAACATTTTTTGATACTGAAAGAAGAAGACACCAAGTAGTCTGTCATCAAATAACAGCTTTTGTGATGTGCTTGCAGGACTCTGGCACTTGTAAAAGGTCCCATCTGAGTAGATCCTCGAAGAATTTAGCAAATTCTGAGTACATTCAAACTAGAAACAGAATTTTATGATTTTTTTAAAGATGTAAGAAAAATTCAGGAGGACACATTTAAGATAAATAACAATATCTATAATAACTAAATTTTGCTTTCATAATTAGATAAGAATGAAAAATATGCTGTGTATAATTTACTATACAGACAATATGGCTGCATAGGTATATGTTGTATAGGTACTGGTATTATTTTGGCAGCAGAAATATGTGTGCATGTGCAGTGAATATGGCTTGCTGTGCTTGTGCAGATAAATTGTTTTTGCATGGACAATAGATCTCATCCAGTTCTCATCTCAAGTGTGCTGAGCTGTTCTCTGTTAGGACAGGCAAGGTGCCTTCTTTTAGTTATAAGATGGGTAACTCAACAGTATATGGTTCTATCAAAGTCAAGGCACTATCAAGCTAAGATTTGTATTATTATTAATGTATTTTGAAGAATTGAAGCACATCACCAGTATAGTCTTGTGACTGTTACTTGAAAATACCTTGGAGTTCGTTCTGGGATTAGAAATTGTCACATAGTTGTTATTATAATGATCAGAAATCTATGGGGAATGTGGTTCCTTACGAGACTTTTGAGGTGAGAGGAGGAAAGATAGAATTTAACGAAGGCTTTTCTGAATACCTTTCCTGGCTTCTTAATCTTTGGCATATACAGCTTGTATACAAGATCTCCTCACAGCAAGTAGGATCCAGAAATTGCTTAATAATGGCAATGTTTGGTTTTTTGAGCTCCGAATAGCAAAGGTGAAAGTGTTTCTTGTTCCAGGATTTCAGGTGCCGTCAGTCTGAGAGAAGAATTTACTGAATAGTCAGGTTTAGTGAAGAATATGCTATGCAAAACAAAAAAGTTGAGTCGCAACTAAAATCATGATGCTTGTCATCTGCTTTTGTGACTGTTGAGGGATGCTGTGTGGTTATTAGGAATCAACATCATTTCTAGGTTACAGTTGCAGGGATTTATACCTGCCTATATTCCATGGATGATTTGTAACGAAGTTTAAATTTGCTACAATCTGAGTATCACTGGTGTTGGCAACTGTGTGATGATTAAGTCTGAGGAAAAAGCTCAAGACTTCATCCACGCCCAGTTCTTGATCTCTTCAGGAAAATGGTTTGCAACTTGGCCAAGTCCTGCACGCAGGGGTTATTTCCCAGAAGGTACTTGGCACAAGCCTGATAAATGCCAAAATACGGCTCTTACCTGCCCTGATAATCCCTGAGACCCAAAGAGACCTTCATGAAACTTTTGAGGGATTACTGTAGGCAGTGGCTTTTGGAATGTAACCAGATGGGCATAATGGCTACAAGCAGAAGTCCGAAGTCATTCTAGCCTCTTGTGAGGATATTAGAGACAACATATGTATAGTTTGATGTCCTGGTTTATTTGCTGTTATATAAATGTGCAAGATACAGTTGAAATTAAGCAATACTAGCTATAGAATTGACTTATAAGAGCAATTACTTTATTTATTATCTGTTTCTAGCCCCAAATATACGAGTGGGCATATTTTTTGCTGTCTTCTAAATTAATGACAGGTTTGTAAAAAAAGTGCCTCAGAAGGTACAAGAGCATTTTTGTGCTTCAGTCATGATCAAATTTTTATAATCATTTTGGGCATCACTGAGAATAGACATTTTGAATATCTTTAAATTATGGTTGTGTATACGTTCATAATAAATTTCTTCAATAAAAAATGGTCTCAGATAAACTTCATATGTCCCTAAGGGTTTTCTTAAGTGATCATTTCAAAGATGGAAACTGTGTGCACATTAATTATTCCTTAGAAAGCAAATAGCCATGCTTCTAATTTTAACCTGAGAGCAGTGCTGTTTGCTTGCTTTTTTTAAAAAGCAAGCAACGTATTTCCATCAAATACTTTTCATGTTACACGAATCTTTTTTTTAAAGCTTAGAATATGAATTGTACATGCATTGGCTTGTAGCCAGTCTCACCCTTACTGCTCCCAGGGCTCATTTATTGGTCCATCTGCAAACAGGCTGTGGGTTGGCAGAGTACCATACAAAATAGCGTTTGGTTTAATAGCCATATAAAATGACTAAAAAAGAGGTTTTATCATCAGTGTTTTGTTCTTTTTGTTATGTTTTCAAGAAGCTATTGACTCATGGGAGCCCTATCAAGATACTCATTGTTCCAGTAATCTTGAATATTATTTTTCTACTGATTTTAATCTAATTTTTAGGGTTTTCAAAAATAGCCTTAGTGTGTAAATGCTCCTTTAGCAAAGAATGATTGGTTTTTAGAGTGGTTACTGTTAAGTTTGTTATTTTAATCTGTGTATGTGGGATAGGGAATTCTCTTACCTCACCCTGACACCTTTCCTCCCTTTATCTCTTCCAGGTTTTGGTCGGAAGGATGTAGTTGAATATTTACTTCAAAGTGGTGCCAATGTCCATGCACGAGATGATGGAGGCCTTATTCCTCTTCACAATGCTTGCTCCTTTGGTCATGCTGAAGTTGTCAATCTTCTCTTGCGGCATGGTGCAGATCCTAACGCTCGGGATAATTGGAATTACACTCCGCTTCATGAAGCTGCCATTAAGGGCAAGACAGATGTCTGCATTGGTAAATTTCTCCCACTCTTCCTGTGACTGACTCATTTCTTTTCACTGTGAAAAATCAAGAACCTTTTAAAGACCATTTTCATTCTATGCAGCTATGGCTGGTATAAGGATTAAAACTAAAAATCTTTCATAAACTTTGAATTCCTATGCCGGTTTTAGAGGAAATAAGTTTTTAGAGCTATTTTTGATAATTGTCTAAGTATAAAGGTTCACATTGACATCGTGGGGAAAGAGCTTTAGAGGGATGTGATAGAGCCAGATTCTCTTCTACTTCAGCCTAGACTCTTATACTGCCTTCTGCTGCTACTCATAGTGTAGTGGAAAAAACAAAACTGGTTGTAATAACGGATTTGTTCTGTCTCTGTGTAACACTTAAATTAGTTAAGGATAGGAGCTAAACTTCAATGATGTTGACTACTTGTTTTGCCTACGCAGTTCTTAAGAGTTAGGAAGAGGTAGAAAATTAGATATATGGTCAGGAAACTAATTTTTTGATTGTGTGGTTTGCTCTTATTTACTTTATTAAGGAGCACATCTGGAGAGTTGTGTATATATAACGTTGTCTGTTTGTCCCCAGTATGAGCGCAAGATGCATGGCGTGCTACTGCTGTATACAGTTTATGGCGTAGTCACTTGTGGATTTGAGACAGCATGCTCTGGAGTTGATCTGAAATAGCTACTGTTTTTTTGTGGTGTGTCGGTCACAGTCTTTCAGCTGAGATTGCCTCCTGCAAGTCTGTAACTTTTCCATTTCTGCTCTGCTTTTTTCCTCATAAAATGTGTCTGGGCATGTTTCACCAGTTGAAATGTTCACAGACGACATTAAGGAATTCTGGCATTAAAAATTTGAGAAGGGAAGTTAGGATCAGTAACTGGATATTTCTTTTGTTGCTTGTGGCTTACAGTAATCATGCATCTCGGAAGCCTTGTCTTATAGAATTGTTTTCTCATGCAAAACTTTGGCATTTTGTAGTACTGCTGCAGCATGGTGCTGAACCAACCATCCGGAACACAGATGGAAGAACAGCTTTGGATTTAGCAGACCCGTCTGCAAAAGCAGTGCTGACTGGTAAGTGATAATTTTTAGATTACGTTATGACTAATAACAGTCAGATGAATGTAAAACAGTATTTTGGGTTTTGTCTTTCTGATATTACTTTAACTTCTCTCTGGTTTGTAATTCTAAATAGAAAATCCCATGTGGCCTTCATAATCTCAGTCATGGGATGTGTTCTGGATAAATAGTTTATTGTGCTAGGTCAGTAATGGGCTGTCAGATTTTTAGCACTTATGTTCTCTAAAATTTTGGAGGAGGAGGAGAAGTTGTGAACTTCACGTATATAGATTTTTATTTAACAACTAAAGAAACTCCCTTTTGTCTTCCAGGTGAATACAAGAAAGATGAACTCCTAGAAAGTGCCAGGTATGCATGTTTGGAAGTTATCTGGAATTCAGTTATGTTTTCTGAATTGTATGTAATGAATCTATGTATTGGCTTTTGAGCTGGCATTGCATCTAGATGCTAAGCTTTGGCTGTTAGCCATGAATAAAGCTACAAAAATAGTTATATAAATGTATTTTTACTTTCCCTTTAATGCTGACAAAAGTGAATGTATTACTTCAGAACAGATTTACTGATCATTACAGCAGGGAAAAATATAAAAACATAGTAAGCCTCTAAAAACTGGAATAAAAATATTTCTTCCCATTTTATATTTTGTTTTTCAGGAGTGGAAATGAAGAAAAGATGATGTCTCTTCTTACACCATTAAATGTTAACTGTCATGCAAGTGATGGCAGAAAGGTATTTTTGTTTAAAACCGGATTTAAAATTATTTCACTCTTAAATGTTTCACAGTTGTTTTTTGACCAGATTTTAAGAGTGTTAAACATGGATTCTGTGTATTTTCTTTAATAAATGTGGGAAAATAAGACTACCACTCTAGCAGCTAGCTGATTTTTTTTGTTTGTTTTTTAACCTTAAAAAGACTATGTAGGTATTTCCATCTAGGAGTGATAAACAAACACCTTTTCAATTGGAACTTCTGCTTGACCTTCATAGCTGCAGTGATAAAGGGAGGCCTTTGCATAGATTTTTCTTGCTATCACAAAGAGATATGTACAGGTCTCTTATTTGCCATATACCCTAGGCAAGTTATTGCTGCTGTTTCAGGAGCAAGCTATTCATCACTGTAAGCATTAGTAGAGAACTACATCAAAAATGTTCAAAATCTCCATTCTGAAAAATCCTGATAGTCTCCTGGGTTCAGCCCCTAGCCTACCGCAAGTTCAGATTATTGAGTAACAATTTTTGGCATCCTTATTCTCATTAAGTATGTGTACTCATTCACTTATGTTTTGTTCGAATGAGTTTCCCTGTTTAAGGCTTTATGATGAGATATTGGGATCTCCAGAACACCTATGCACATTTATTTTCTCATCTTCTAGTTAGGAGACTCATCCTCTAGGAACTGTACAAACCCAGTTCAGTTGATGGGTTTGTAAAGGAAGAGGGTAAGATTTCTCTTCACTAATGTGTAGCTCTTCCCTTGGTGCTGCTGATGTGTGTATGCTTGAGTGGGTTTGCTTTTAGAAAAGATCGTAGAGCAGTTCTCTGACTGCTCTGAGGGTGAGAATTTTTAGAAGAGAAGTTTGTTTCCCCCATACCCCACTAACGTACTGCACTCAAAGACGCGGATGGCAATCTCTGTTGATAATTTCTAAACTTAAATCTATTGATTGGCGGGGAGACCTCTTTATAATTTAGCAGTCATTGTTTCTAATGGCCATCTTATTTCCCCTTTCACAAGGGATGTAATTTGTCCCAGCAAAGTATTTATAGTTATGGTAAGCTAAAAGACAAAAATGGACTATAGGACTCAAAAATCCTTTAAAAGGGCCTTCATTGCCAGAATGTGTTAGTGATGGAGTAAATTCAGGATTTGTATTTATGATGACTGCAAGAATAGTCAGTAAACAATGAACATAGTTATCAAATGTCTGATTCAAGCACTCTTTTTTTAATGTTGCAAGTATTTTAAGGACTTCAGTAGTTAGTACTGCTAACAAATTTTGAAAAAAAAAAATAATAAAAACAACCTTTGATTTTCTGTTACTGATTACTTCTACATTCTGTCATTTCAGTCTACTCCTTTACATTTAGCAGCTGGGTATAACCGTGTAAAAATAGTACAGCTCTTACTGCAACATGGGGCTGACGTACACGCTAAGGATAAAGGGTAGGTTCATTTTTCCTTTGTTCAGAATAAACAGAATTTGTTAAAAATTGAGATGAAGTAAAGAATAGTAATACTATTTTAACCATTTTTTAACCTGTTATGACAAAAATGCAAAGTGTGCAGGCTTATGATTTGTGATTCATTAGAATCCAAATTGAGGTGATCATAGAACATGCTGCCTTTTAAGTATCACTAGCCAAAGTATTTATCTCTTGTTTAATAAAATACATTCATATACCACTGTGAAGTCAGCAAATATTTTGATGTTTGAATCAATCTTAATTTTTTTCTACTTTTAAGTTTCTGTGCTGGTTTTTGCAAAGAATGTTATAAAAATTGAAGATTTGTTTCCCAGCATTGTATTTGGACTACATTTTCAAGCATTTGGTTATTATGTAAGGAAATGTAGTGAAATATAGACATGCTAAGTTTATTTAGTTACATAAAATATAATGAAGACCCTATTTTTAAAGTATCTATTTATTTACATTAAAAATTATGGAAAGCAAACTCTTACTCCTCCTTTTTCCTAGGATCACTTCACAGCTACATAAATAGCTGCATGATCAGAGAGCTTTAATTGTCCCCTTGGGGTTGGAATTCACTCTTGTCATTTCTCCCTTACTAGCCCAGAGTGAAAGAATTCACTTTGGGCAATTTCTCTAAGGCCACTGAGTTTGAGAGAAGCTGATGAAGCTGGCTTTAAAACCTCTGTAGCTCTGCTGTTACTGTAGAATATTGTACAGTTACTTATACATTAGCCAGTAAGACTTACTTAGTTTCCAGGGGAGAAGATAATCTTTCAGCGATGTTCTTGTGAAAAAGGAAATAACTACTGTCACTCTGGAAAATCCCCTGCAGATAGTTCTTCCTGCTTAGGGTTCCGAGTCTGAGCAGAACCATTTCATTTGCCGTAAGGCGGTACAATTAATTTCTCATCTTCTGATTATTTAAAATGTTTATTGTTCTGAAACATGCCGATGGGATTTTCTGTGTTCTCCAGCTTCTTGTTTCATCTTAACTTCATTTGAACATCTCTGGTATTATTTTTTGTGAAATGTTCAAGGTGCAACATTGTGCATTGTAGATGCATTTAGAATTTAAATATGCGTACTAAGAAAATCACCCTCCCCCTTTGTCTCTTATATAGAGATTTGGTGCCACTTCACAATGCCTGTTCCTATGGTCATTATGAAGTAACAGAGCTTCTAGTAAAGGTTGGTCTTTGAAGAGATTAAATTGCATATTATTAGATAAGAACATTTTATAATAGACTAATGCAAGTTGCATTTTTTTAATTTTGTATTTAGATTTACAAAACTTAAAGAATGATAGATTGCTTATGCTCTGCGTGTTTGTTAGTGATTATTAAGTTGGAGCTACAGAATCTTCTGCTCCCAAGGAAGCTTTTTCCTTATAAATGTGCTTACTGTTTTTAACTTTCTGTGCTCCAAAGTTGAATGGGTTTGTACCACCAAGTAAGTACTTCTTATCAACCTTCCCATCCTCACCCAAAAAAAACGCACCAAAAACCCCTTTAAAACTGAGCAATATTGAGTTTGACAATAGAAAAGTATTTCAGAAGACAGTATTAAGAGATTTTTTGAAAGAATATTGGTAAAGATCATAAATGTTTTCGAATTAAAGAGTAGTCAGTCTGTTGAGGGAATGAACTTTAGAATGTTAGTTCTGGCCCTGAATTGTAGCCTTCACCCCAAAGAAAGAAAAATAGTCAATTTTCCTAATGTAAATGAACTCTCACCACTGAAGTGGCTTATCTGAATTATGTCAGCCTTGAAGATAAAGTATGATGCACATTAAACTAATGGCTCAAAGATGTGGCCTGCAAAAGGCTGTTTTGTCCACCAGTGGGCTTTTCTCAGCTCCTGCAGCAAATCATGATCATTATAACAGCTGAGGGTGTTCTGTTAGTTAACTCCAGGTGTTTGGATGCTCAGGGAATCATAGAATCATAGAATGGTTTTGGTTGGAAAGGACCTTGAAGATCATCAAGTTCCAACCCCCCTGCCATAGGCAGGGACACCTCCCACTAGACCAGGCTGCCCAAGGCCACGTCCAGCCTGGCCTTGAACACCTCCAGGGATGGGGCCTCAACAACTTCTCTGGGCAACCTGTTCCAGTGCCTTACCACCCTCAAAGTGAAAAACTTCTTCCTAATGTTCAATCTAAACCTGCCCTCTTCCAGTTTAAAGCCATTCCCCCTCGTCCTATCACTACATGCCCTAGTAAAAAGTCCTTCCCCAGCTCTCCTGTAGGCCCCCTTTAGGTACTGGAAGGCCGCAATAAGATCTCCCCGGAGCCTTCTCTTCTCCAGGCTGAACAGCCCCAACTCTTTCAGCTTCTCCTCATAGGAGAGGTGCTCCAGCCCTCAGATCATCCTCATGGCCCTCCTCTGGACGCGCTGGAATAGCTGTTGTTGTTCTATCCTGTATGTCTTAGTTCCCACTAATTCCATGTGTCTTTCTATTTGTTTAGCAAAAATTAAGTAAAAAATTACTAAAATAGGCATATATTCTAGTAATTATAAATAGTCAAGATTTTTTATTTTTTTTTTCCTTCAGAGGCCCATTGTAAAGTGAATCTTTACAGTTGTGGTACTAGACCAAAAAAAAAAAAACCCAAAACAAAAAAACCCTCTTGCCTAAACACTGCTGTATGTCTTAACTGTTAAGCTAGAATTGTATTTGCTGTTGGATTTCTGCTCCAGTGAATCTTGAATTATTTTTTGCAAAGCACTACAGCTTTAACAGAAGTGGGAAAGAGCACGTCCTGTCAGACTGGCTTACAGAACTCAGGGTGCATACAGACTGTTACTGGAGAAGCATTACAGATACTAATCATCCAAGAGTATTACTTGCAGAACTTAATGTTTTTAAACAGAACTTAAATGTTTTGAATTGAAGTCAACTTTGAGTGCCTATTGCCTGTTAGGTACCTTGGCATTCATATCTTGGGGGGTATTCACAGAACACGTATTTATCTTAGTGCTACTGTTCACTCTGAACTTTTTCTAGAGCAACAAGAAATAGGAGCTTGTTCAAAGGTGGTTTGGAGTATATGAATTAGGCTCTTTCTCCGATTTGACCTGTAGCAGAGCCTCTGTCGTTCTAGAGATGCCGGAGAAAGCCTGAAGACTAGCCGCCCTTTGGCTTTTTTGAATGTATCTGTGAGACACCAGAGGATTAAAAACTTCAGTGTGCTGAAATGTGTTATATTGAAAATGAATGTCTGGAGAATGTCTTGGATACAGTTTGCATACAAGCATTGATTTCTTTATTTTAACAGTCTACTGCATTGAAACTAATGACAAAAGTCTTTTTCTAATGATCTGGTTTTGATATTGCATCTTTTTACCCCTTTCCCTTTCAAGCATGGAGCATGTGTGAATGCAATGGATCTGTGGCAATTCACCCCTCTGCATGAAGCAGCTTCTAAGAACAGGGTGGAAGTATGTTCTCTTTTGTTAAGTTATGGTGCTGACCCAACACTGTTGAACTGTCACAACAAAAGCACCATTGATTTGGCTCCAACACCCCAATTAAAAGAACGATTAGCATGTGAGTATAAAGTGAGATCAGTTCTACAGTTATAGATTGTAATGTGTACTTAGGTTCCCTAGACCTGCCAGAGATCAGATTTGGAAAATTTGCTTATGCTTTCAAGCAATTGTGCAATGTTGGACAGTGCATTTCACTGTTCATAATTTGATTGCTACATTTTTGGAATGTAGGCATTTAAAATAATTTTATTGTCAGTTTTATAGTCATGTGGTTGTGATGGGTGTTGTAGCTTTTCTTCCCTGAATACACACTTTCCCTCACGACCTTGCCAGTACGCTTTCATTTTCCATACTTGCTCCTGTCATTGCATCAAGACTGTTGAAATACTCATTCCATTGTGTTTTGTTTGAAGAAAAGAAAAACATAACTGTTTAGAATGCTGAATATGTTTGAGTATGACACAATTGCTGAAAGTTCAAAGAAGTTGATGAAAGGCATTGATTTTTGTCCGGTAAACTTAAGGAGCTGAAAAGAATGCCCTCAAATTCTGTCCTTCCACGGTCAAACAATAACTTTCTGGGATACGTACAAAAATTACTAGTAAATACTACATTAGGTTCCATGTTAGCATCTAGAAATGGTTTTCCAAAGACAGGTTAGAAGTAGAGATTCATATATGCTTGAATTGGTACATATGTGAAGAGCGGAACCTAGAACAGTGGTGAGTGAAATAGATCTTGTTCAGCCAGTTTGGATGTCTCTGGCTTTGGTTTAGAAACAAAACGCATTCCTGTAGAGTTTTGACTTAGCTAACAAGTTCTGTCAAGTGATATAAAAACTTAAGTTTGAGTTGGAAATGTCTGCACCGTGGTCTGCTGAGTAAAATGGATATTTTTATCTAACTGAAAGAAACAATCCTCTTGATCGTTTTCAAGTTAAGGAGTGTAACCTTCTGGTATGTATTTCTTTCTTTTTAAAGATGAATTCAAAGGTCACTCACTGCTACAGGCTGCAAGAGAATCAGATGTGGCTCGTATAAAGAAACATCTTTCTTTGGAGACAGTGAATTTCAAGCATCCTCAAACACATGAGACAGCATTGGTAATATCTTGGGATTTATTATTTTGCATATATTGTGGCTGACCTAAACATACTAAGTAATAGCTTAGAACTAAAAATTTTAGTGTCAAACAGTGTAACTCAGACCAACCTGGAATATCAAGTGTCTATTTAAACAAATATCATTGATTAATATTTTGTTCTTAAGGTTAATGTTAAGACTAATCTGAATCACCTGTTTAATTTAGGTTGTCTAAATGACTGTTTTTCTGTAGAATAGAATAGTTTTAAGGAACAGTAAGCTACATATGTTAGCTTTGTTCGTAAAGCTTGAAGGTTTCCAGTAATTATTGGAGAGGCAGCTCTGGAAAAATACCAGAGTAAATCCAAAAGCCCATGTGGAATCTCCTGAATTAATAAGCTACATGTTTGGGGATTTTTTCTGTTGACTTTGCACACAACCAGTTCTTAACTGCCAGCTGACCAGCAAGCAGTAAAACCTGTATACTCCTAACTAGTTGTTAATGCTACAATTTTTAATGTTCTCAGCACTGTGCTGCTGCATCTCCATATCCTAAGAGAAAACAAGTATGTGAATTGCTGCTGAGGAAAGGAGCCAACATCAATGAAAAAACAAAAGAGTGAGTGGTTACAAATGAATACTCCTAAGTGTGTGTTTAGAAAATTTTGCAAAATACATTTTTGAATTGTTGTTTCTTTTTTTTAAAAGCTTCTTGACTCCTCTGCACGTGGCGTCAGAAAAGGCTCATAATGATGTTGTTGAAGTAGTTGTGAAACATGAAGCTAAGGTATGAGTTACTATTCGTACTTTGTTGTTGTTGAGGTTTGCCTGCTATATAGATTTTCATACTGTGAGAGTGGACAGTTGAGTAGACTTTTTAAAAATAATTCATTTTGAAAGGTTGTAGATATATGCACTTAAGACATAGGCAATCAATCCATCAGCACAGCCCTATACACTGAGGCATCATCGTTGTTTTGGTCCTATTTTATAAGAAATGCAGATGTAGTTCTTCTCACGGATAACTGAAAGCTTGTAGAGTGCCTTATTTGGTGCTTCATTATCCAGCAGTAGTAATGAAATGCTTAAGAAAAAAAGTAGGGGATATATATGAAACACAAGAAGCTGGACTGAGCTGTATAACTGGTAGACTTTGTGATGTGTGCAGTAAAAATTACAATGAAGGCAAAATGTTAAATCATAACGCAGTGTTTTGTTCAATTTTCCACAAAAAGAGAAAGTAGAAAGGAGATACTCTCTCTGTAATGCTTGACTCCTCTAAAACTAGGAGTTGAGTCTGTCTCTCGTGGAAATTTGATTACAGCCTGACTGCTGTGAATTTTCCAAAGCAATTATCAAAACCAGAGGAGCAGTAGGGAATACAAGTAACTTTTGGGTGCAGAGTTCTAAATTGCTAAATACACCTTGACTGAAACACATAGAAAGTCCTCACTCTCAAAAACTACAATAAGCCAATGCAGGTAAAAGCTGTTCTACATGCTGGCACTGAGGATTTGTGCTGCCATGAGCACAATAATGGCCTACTTTTGTATGTGGTAAAATTGCTGTAACTGTTTGTTTATGCTGGATTAATCACATGCCTCTAAAAGGGGGCCATTCTTCCTCAGTAAATGTAGTTACAACTTTATGAACTGCTTTTGTTTAAATTTTATTTTTTGAAATGTCATGACCTTTTAGAAATATGCTGAATATGTTCTTTTAATTCAGCTAAGAAGAATACTTGTGAAACTCTCCCAGTCGGCAATGAAAACAGCTTTAATACTAAGTTTTGAAGGTGATATTTCTTGTCTGTGTTATTTTTAGGTTAATGCGTTAGATAATCTTGGCCAGACCTCTCTTCATAGAGCAGCACATTGTGGTCATCTTCAGACATGCAGGTTGCTGTTGAGTTCTGGATGCGATCCTTCCATCGTGTCTCTGCAGGGTTTTACAGCTTTACAAATGGGGACTGAAAGTGTGCAACAGCTACTACAAGGTACAGTTGATTTATTCACGGTCCACTTCTGAAGTAATGTGGTGCTTCATTTTACTTGACATTTCAAGTGCTGTCAAGAGGTAATAGTGAACACAAATCCAAAAAAAGTACTTTCTGCAAAAGACAGTACTGAGTAATGGGTTATGCAGGTCTTATTCCATAACCACATGCACAGGGAGAGCACCTACTCTAGGTGTAATTAACAATATCCTTTACTCTCTGGTATTCAGCTACACAGATTGTCAGAGATGCTCAGAATATTTAATGGTATAGCCACCTGGAATAGTTTTTGAAAAATCCAGATGTAGGGAGGATCTTTTAAGTAGAAAATGAGTTTCAAAAGCAAAAACTGACTGCTTTGCAATTGTGAGCAGAGGGAATAGAGTACATGGATTTTTCAAGAGTAAGGTTTGGATACTATACACATAGATAAGCTTCTTGATACAGTCTAATTCTGAAATGGAAATAAGAATCTTTAGTTGGTTCCACAGTACTTCAAACTGGATAGGTAGCATGTTGCTAAAGGCAACTTTGCAAACACTGTTAGAGCTAATAGCTACAGTTGTAGATAGTAAGAAAAGATAAAACTTGTCTATAATTGGTTAACTTTTCTTAAGGGAAATCCTTGAAATAATCAAATTATTTACTGTCTTAACAAATTCCTTCAACTACATACACTTACCTGTCATGCAACCTCATTTATTTTGCAGAAGGTATCCCATTAGGTAATTCTGATGCAGATCGACAGTTGCTGGAAGCTGCAAAGGCTGGAGATGTGGATACTGTAAAAGTAAGTTTAAACCTGTCTAAAATTAAGAGGGAATCATATCCCAAACTCTAATTTCTCAAAACAAGCAATCAAACAGCCCTTTTCTGACTGCCTTAGAGTTGTAATCCCTGTCCTAAAACCTCTGTATTGTACAAATATTACAGGTGACAAAATGTAACGTTCGCCACCTCAGGAAGTTTGTCTTACGTAAAAAGCATAAATAAGAAGTCACAGGGGTGGAGTTGGGAGGAGGGAGTATTTAATTATTTTTTTTTCTTGGGACACAATATGTGAAAAGTAAAGGTTTTAAATAAAAATAAATGAATAAAAAAACCTTTCTTTTTAATGAAAACAATTGTTCAAAATTAGGTGTCTGTAACAACATTTTATGGCTAAATTAAGTGTGCCAACACTATATATAGTGATGTATGTTTTGTTTTGGGGTTTTAACAGAAACTATGTACTGTTCAAAGTGTGAACTGCAGAGATATTGAAGGACGTCAGTCTACACCACTTCATTTTGCAGCTGGATATAATAGGGTATCCGTTGTTGAATATCTTCTTCAGCACGGAGCTGACGTGCATGCAAAAGATAAGGGGTAAATACTCATGTATATTTTCTTGGCAATTGTTATTGCTGATATCTGTCACCTCTTGAATATTGCTAGCAGGTAAGTATCCCATCTTTCTTCAGCCATTCAATTATTTTTTATTTTCCTGGAAAGTTCTGTTAGAATGAAGATGTTCAGAATATCCACAGAAGTATTTTACAGTACTTGGGACCGAATTTCTCTGGCCCTATGTTTTTACTTCTCATCATTGCTACTGCTGGTAGCATTTTTACCACTTTGGCAGTAGGTATTCCTCCTATACTAGACTACTGTGGAAATTTGAGGAAAAAAAAAAAAAGGTTTAGTTACGGTTTGATTATTGAGGGTGCATTGTGCTTTAAGTTTATATCACTTTGTGAAAAAAGACCCAATTTTTAAAGAGAACTTTTCTCTTTTTTTGATTGTTTCCAGAGGACTTGTCCCTTTACATAATGCTTGCTCATATGGTCACTATGAAGTTGCAGAATTGCTGGTTAAACATGGTGCAGTTGTCAATGTAGCTGACTTGTGGAAATTCACTCCCTTGCATGAAGCTGCAGCAAAAGGAAAATACGAGATTTGCAAACTCCTGCTACAGGTATTACATATACTGGAGAGAGGTTACCTTTTCTTTCCTTTCTTGTTCAGTCTGAAATGTGATTGGACTTCTTTGAGAAATTGATTTGTGGTTTGTGGTTTCTGAATGATTGTAGTTAACTATGTTTTCAGTAAAAGGTATACTATTAGCAATTATGTTGTCCTTTCTCACACAGTAATCTCTCTGAAGGATTCAAGGATGTGTTAGAATATTTGCTCAATAAGGCATAAGATGCCTAATGCCCAATGTGTTTATTTTACTTACATACTTACGACCTTTTTTGATGTGCACAGCATGGAGCTGACCCTACGAAGAAAAACAGAGATGGAAATACTCCTCTAGACCTTGTTAAAGATGGTGATACTGATATTCAAGACTTACTTAGAGGAGATGCAGCTCTACTAGATGCTGCAAAGAAAGGTTGTTTGGCCCGAGTGAAAAAGCTGTGTTCACCTGACAATGTCAATTGTCGGGACACACAAGGACGGCATTCAACACCACTCCATTTAGCAGGTCAGTGTTTTAATTAACTGGTTTCATTGGAGTTATTAGTTACTGTGGCTGAACTTTCTATGTCTAAGCACATTTAAAGTGTAGCCTCAAGCTAGAGGATTCTGTATTTTCTCTTTACAAAAAAAGTATTTTATGCATAATAATCTTACGGTTCTCTTCTAAACTGTTTAATGACTTTAATTTCCTATTCTCTCTAGCCAAAGAGGATCTTTTATTGTTTAGTGACAGAGGTTTTAAAACTAAATGCTCTTAAATAGGGTGAAGCTGTCTTCACCAATAGATAATACGCTGTCTTCACTGGGATTGACATCTTAACTTTCAAGTAATTTAAATGAATTATTACTTCTCTACAGTCTGCTGAGGATTTTTTTAGTATGTTCTATTTATTCTGTCCTTTTGCAACCTTTCAGCTGGTTACAACAATTTGGAGGTTGCAGAGTACCTGCTACAGCATGGAGCAGATGTGAATGCACAGGATAAAGGAGGTTTGATTCCTCTGCATAATGCAGCGTCTTATGGGGTAAATATCTCAAACTTTCTGAAGCTTTATTTATTTAAAAAAAAAGAAGTGATACATCTCATTGACAGCATTGTGAGCCAGTACCCTCTAGAAAGCTTTTGCCATTGAGTTGTAATGTAATCGTATTTGTAAAACACACACAAAAAAAATTCAGTCATAGTCAGCTCATTGTATAGGTGAAGACTCTCTTGAATTTTTAAAGTCATGGTTGGAGTTTACAGAATTCAGTTTTCTGAGCATGAATGCTTAGAAAGCCAACAGCCTGAAAAGTGTTCCATAACATGCGTTTCCTTACCTGTGCCAGTCAAATTTTATCAGCGAGATCTCATTTTCACTTATTTGTCTGGTATTGAGACAGTAATTGTTTTTGTGGACTTCCTGGATCTTTGTGCTTGGATCAAGTCTTTAATCAAAACAATTGGAGTATTTTCCAAACTGGAAGTTCAAATTCAGGCTTTTTTTTCCTTCAGATTCCCCTGGATTTGGGATTCTGTTGTAGTCTGTCCTTTTTTCATAAGAGAAGAAATCTTAACTTTTTACTCTTCTGTTACAGGTGAGGAAGAAAACACCTTGTTTTAATCCTTTTTTTTAATCATAATTAAAAAGTAATTCTATTCTAAGAAAATTCAGAATGAGGATTACAGAGAAGTATCAGTAATAGTTAGTTTAATACACTGTGGTACTGTGGAATTTAACAGGTGTTTTTATTTTCCAGCATGTTGATGTAGCAGCTTTACTTATAAAGTATAACGCATGTGTGAATGCTACGGACAAATGGGCTTTCACACCTCTGCATGAAGCAGCCCAGAAAGGAAGGACACAGCTTTGTGCCTTGTTACTGGCACACGGGGCTGATCCTACTCTGAAAAACCAGGAAGGACAAACACCATTGGATCTGGTCACTGTAAGTGATGAGGCTCTTCTTGGGAAGTCCGTACTTACCTGCCATTTGTGGCAGCTCAATTAAGAACTATCCTTTAAAAAAAAAAAAAAAAAAAAACAAAACAAAACAAACCCAGTAATATGGCAACTTCTGCAAAATTTAAAATACTGTGGTTTCTCTGGTGTTTATACATGCCTGGTAAGAAAACTCAGCAGAGCCTTTATAAACCTTCTTTATTTTCGTGCTCAAGACTTCTTATTTCAGAATGGAGTGGGGGAAAAAAATACCCACCAACAAAAGGAATTCATGCTTATAATTTGATGCTTTTAATTTGGTACTTACAGTTTGACTAATACAAAAACTGTGGCAATAAAACATGAGCAAACTTTGTAGCAACATAAATTCAGGGAACTTTATGGCTGTTAAGTGTTTGGGGTTTTTTTTTTTTGAGTATTACAGTTCCAAGCTACATTCACAGTAATTGTTTTGCTTCATAAATAATGGTTGCCAGTAGAAGCTTTTGTTCGTTTTTCCTAGAAAATTAGTTCTGTTTAACTGTCCCTAAAGTTCTTTTAGAAATATTGAAGTCTACTTTTTATCATATTACAGCTTTTATTTATAAACATTTTTACAGTTTGATGTATGCTGTTGGCCTACAAAAGGCCGTTTATAAACTGCATTGTAAAATGCATATTTTTCCAATGTGCATTTATTTATTTTGCAGTATACTTAAGAAGTCTGTAATAATGATAATGCATTCTAGGAAAAAAACATTGTGTAAAAGTGTTCCTCTGTCTTAATAAATTGTTTTCTCCTATTTAGGCAGATGATGTCAGCGCATTACTGACAGCAGCAATGCCTCCTTCCGCCTTACCGACTTGCTACAAACCTCAGGTTATAAGTGTGTCTCAGACTACAGGTTCTACAAGTGATTCCCTGTCTTCTGTTCCATCCAGTCCATCCAGTCTGTCTGCTGCAAGTAGTCTTGACAACTTGTCGGGTAGTTTTTCTGAACTTCCATCTGTTGTTGGTACAAACAGTGCAGAGGGAGCTACTGTTCTGGAGAAAAAAGAAGGTGAGGCTTTCTCAGTTAGGAATGAATAACATTTTCTACCATATGGTAAAAAGAATACACAAGTGTGAAGTTTCCCACATATGCACACGGCTACTATGACATGTGCAATATCCCTATTCCTTATGATGTCGTTAATGAGGAACAGAAGTCTAAGAGTCTTGTAGTATAAGATTTTAGTACTTTCCCCTTACAGAGTCTTTAAAATGTTCCTTTTTGCTGTACAGAACCAAAAGGGCGAATTGTGTTTGAAAAGAGAAGTCAAATGAAATTTGGCTCCATACCAAGCAGTGTTTTACTACAAACTTTATGTAGTTTCTAAGAGGCTATTCTTAGATCAGGTATTTTGAAAAGGTTACACCTTAACATTTTAGTTCTCAAAATGTTTTCTCTTTAAACATGCATTTGTGGTAGCTGGTTAGTTGCTTAGCTCGTGGAAGCACAAAGACCCCTCTTGGGAGGGATAGAAATCTTAGAGTACTAGGGTAAGTTAAGTAATAGTTGCCACTGGTTAGTGATACAGATATTTATTCCCCATCTTCAGAAGACCAGGAATTTCTGTCTCTCTCATTATTGTAAGATCTGTATATTTTAATTTACAATACATGTATGAATGTTCATTTTGAGGTTTTTCTTCTTAACCAGTTTCAGGTGTAGATTTTAGCATAAATCAGTTTGTGCGGAACCTTGGCCTTGAACATCTAATTGACATATTTGAGAGAGAACAGGTAAGTAGCTATATTTATTTCCAGATACTCAGCTAGAAAGCAAGGGAATAAATACTGACTGTTTAGAATAACATAATGAGGCGGATTTAAAATGAGTTAATGTCAAAAGGAGTGGAATGAAAGAAAGGAGTGTAACTGGATGTTTTTTAAATAGATATATACTATATATATTAAAATATGTCTATATAAAAAACTGGGGGCAATAATGTCTGTATCCGTTTGAGAGTGTAGGCATGTTTCCTTTTAGTAGTATGAATGGTAAAGTAAGTAGTCAGTGTTGATTAGTAATGTCTGGTTTTGTTTCTGTTGGCTTGAATACATCTAGACAATTGCATTTCTCAATCAGAATCATGATCCTTGAAAGCAATACGAATTACACGATTATAGTTTGTAGCACATTTATTTAGAGACAAAAGTTTGGAGAAACAGTTGAGTAAAAGTAAAGTACTAGAATAATACACTAAAGTCTCCAATGTTCATCTCAACTATTATGAGGTATATTTTCACTGTCATTGGCAGCTGTTCTAGTTTGTTTATGCTGTTGTACATAATAATGGTGTTGCTTTCATTATAGATAACACTGGATGTATTGGTTGAAATGGGACACAGGGAATTGAAGGAAATTGGAATTAATGCTTATGGCCATAGGCATAAAATCATTAAAGGTGTTGAAAGACTCATTTCTGGACAGCAAGGTATATACTTGTTTCAAATTATTATGTAATGCTGCCTTTATAGAATCTGTTTTTATAAATGCTTTAGATTATGCCAAGTTGTATCTCATTAAAAAGAACTGCTAAAACTTGTACTAGAAATGGTACTTCAACTGATAAGGATGCCTTCTGACTTGAAACTTAAGTGCTTTCATTTGAGCTGTGAATTACTGTGAATCTTTCCTTTCAGTTCTCTAATCTTTTTTTTTTTTTCTTTGTGATCACTATTTTGTGTGTACTTAGGTACTAAGTGTAGATCTAGTGCAAAATGATTGTAAGCTTTTTGAGGTAGGCAGTGTTTATCTTTGTTGGAGCACTCCGGACAGCAGAGAGGGTTAGGGCCTGTTATGTACTGTTCCATCGGGTTCTGCAAAAGAGTACTGTGTTTACACTCTCAGAAAAGCAGCTGAAATTCTTATATATGCTTCCCTTTAAAAATACAGTTGGTGTGCTTCCAGTGAACCAAAATTAACATAATTGCTTTGTCTAACAGCTTCAGCTTGTATTGAAGTTTATGCTAAAGCCTCTTTAATTGTGCAGCACTGTAGATACCAGCACAATCCTGGGAATAGTATGCTTCATTTAACTATGGCTGTATAAGAGACAAAAAAAAAAAAACCCACCCAAACCTTTTTTTCCTCCTTGTCTCACTGAAACATCACTTACTATTGTTTTGCTGTGTTTCATAGAAATTCGATAGATTAGTTAGAATTGGTAGGACTTTTTTCTCCTCTTGAGACACCATCTGTGAATTCTCATTCTAAAATCTACACTCCATAGTGATGGAAGAGTCACCATCCCAAGTTCTAAATTTTTTTTTTGCTCCTTTAAACAGTATTAACCAACCTTTAAGGTAATCCTTTTCCTAGTAATGAAGTATTAAAGCGAATCTTCATAATTTTCTCGTAATTGTCAGATGATTTTTGACAGATTCATTGAGTATTTTGAATAGAAGTTACTTTTAAGGTACTTCAGCCTCATGTCCTGTTCAAGTTCTACGTTTACGCAACCAGTAATGATATACTGGTTTTGCCTTCTAAGTAGGACTGATGTATTTTTGAGCATATGTATATCTACAGATTTTAATATCTCTATATATAGACAGAATGTCAACCATCTAAATTCTTCACTGCTCCCACCCCCATTCTTTCTAGACTTTTGCTGTCTTGCCATAAAAGGCTTGACACTTTCATTTGTAACATTAACCACTTAAGTACTTAAAATGAATATTTCAACAGCTCTTAATTTTTTTTCTAGGGTTTGCTTTTGGGGCGGAGAGGATTGTTGTCATGTTGTTTTGTCAATTTTCTGTATCTTGCTGTTGTGCTCTTACACTCAAGTATGTTCGCATTCGTATTTTAGCATCTCTTTATGAACATAGCATAGCCATTATTTCGAGGTTAATAGGGCTTTTGTGGAAGTGCTTTATTTTGGTGCTTTCTTGCCAGAATTTCTTGCTCCTGAACACTGTTCCAGTTGGACACCGCTAACATGAGGTTCCTGACTGTGGATGAATCTCTAATTTCCCTTTTTCCCACATTATTCCTTTCTAGAGAGATTATGACAAACCCAGTATCTAACTCTGGTCACCTGGTAGTTGTCTGGGAAGGCCGTGGGCAAAAACACACCTGATACACACTGTCTTTGTATTCTTATGTCCAGTAATTACATTCTCATTACTTGCCAGTTGTGATTGAAGTCTGTATGTAAATTGGCAATGGATTCTGTGTAAAATTCCAGAATTTTTTTGGCATATTTGGTATGATAACTTTCCTTTAAGCGTTCGATATCAGGCTCAGGCCTTTTAGGTTCACAGACTACCTTAGTTCTTCTGTCAGCTCTTTCTGCATGATCCAGGGGAAAAGTATTCCTACTGAATTAGCACTTCAAGTCAATTCTCTTGTTAGTGATGCCATTGCCATCAGCAGTCATGGACTCTGTACAGGGACAGGTTGCTCACTGGTTCACTGCCTAGGGTTGAAATGAACTCTTAAGCAACTACTTACATATAGTTTCCCTGTCATGTACATTAACGTACTGAGCTAAGCACAGATAAATGGGTTATTGCGTCTGAAATGTTTATTCTTTTTGAGAGTGATTGATCAGTATCCATAGATCAATGAAAATGATTGCTCTTGAGCTGCATCCAGACCCAGCTGCTGTGCTTCTCATGGCATTTATAGTGTGGGCATGGTAACATATGGGTAAAAGTTACAAACAGAGATACTGAAAAAGTTTGTTTGAAACTAATGAAATTATTTGAGGGATCGCACTTTGACATCTGCAAAAATGTACATGGCTGATGGAAGGCAATTAAAGTCATGGGTAATCTCTGCCTTCCTTAGCAGCTAACCTCTTCATCTTGTAAACTTAGTTTTGAGAAAATCATAGAATTGCTGAGGTTGGAAGGGACCTTTAAGATCATCAAGTCCAACCATTAACCTACCCTCACAAAACCACTTCTAAACCATGTCCTCAAGTACCACATGTACCCTTTTTTTAAACACCTCCAGGGGTGGATCATCCATCCCCTCCCTGGGCAGCCTATTCCAATGTTTAATAACCCTTTCAGTGAAAAAAAATTTCCTAATATCCAATCTAAACCTCATCTGACATAACTTGAGCCCATTTCCTCTCATCCTATCACTTGTCACCAGGGAGAAGAGGTCAGCCCCCACCTCTCTACAACCTCCTTTCAGGTAGTTGTAGAGGGTGATAAGGTTTCCCCTCAGCCTCCTCTTCTCCAGGCTAAACAACCCCAGTTCCCTCAGTTGTTCCTCATAAGACTTGTCCTCCAGACCCCTCACCAGCTTTGTAGCCCAGGTTCCTTTCTCAAACCATTCTAAAAACACATTTAGAACAAACACACCTCCACTTTTACTTTACTGACCAGGAAATGAGAAAAATAACACCAAACTCAGATCCCTCCCTAAAGGAGCCTTCAGCCTAAATCCTCTCTCCTCAGCAACTGTTCTTACCTGTTTTCTATCCAGGCTCATAAATTAGGGATCCACAGAGAACTTCTAACTGGGTACAGCTGGGAGCAGAGCAGGGTGCGTCATGTCCCTGTGCTGAGGAGTTTGTGTCTTTATTGGCACAGACATTAAAACAAATGCAAGTCAGGTCCTCAAGGCTGAAGAGCACGTGGCACCAAACCAAGTTCCCAGAGCTCATCTCTCAGCCCCTGTCTTCTGCCCCGTCCATGGTGCTCACAGCTGGACTGGTGACCAGCGATGCCTATGCTTAAGCAGCTGTGCTGAGCCTGAGACGTGTCTCTCAAGATGAAGGATCATGGAAAATGGTTTCTTTAAAAAGAAAAATCTCTTACGGGTTATCATTCCAAATCAGCAGTCTTAAAGCAGTTTCTGAAACTGTTGTTGTGTTTTGTAATATTCACAGGACTTAACCCATACCTGACTCTAAATACTTCTGGGAGTGGAACTATTCTCATAGATCTTTCCACTGAAGATAAGGAATTTCAATCAGTAGAAGAAGAGGTATGCCTTCCTTTGTAGTCTCTCAGTATTGTTATTTCTAGTAAAGAAGTAGATAAAGTAGTATTGCTAGACAATATAACAGTGCAATAAACACCTCTGAGCCTAAGAAAAACTTGCATAAGGATACTCCAGATTTCCAACTTTGCACCACTTATAATCTGTGCTCATGACATCCATAATTTTTTCTTACTTATGTTATTATTGCTTATAGTATTTTTAAAACCTCTGCTATATAGAAAAGCTCTTTGATATAACATACAAATTCTATACTACCAGTGGCCTGTCTGTTATACACAGCTTTAAGTCACTTCCGAAGTGTCATAATGGCACAGAAAAAAATTCTGAAGAAGCAATATTTCAAATAGGCTAATTACAATCTTTATCGATTTGAAAGCTAGACCATGGACTATTCAAGATATGGGTTTTTTTTAAAAAAAATCGTTAAACCTGTTCATGTGCATCCACAAAATCTGGCATTACTTAACATAGTCATTGTTTTTATTTTTCTAAGACAGAATTAGTTCTTTTGATTATTTGACTGTGTGAAGGATATGTGCTTTGAATGTGTGCTGAAGCAAACTGATCCTCCTTAAAATTCTCAATCTTCAGATGCAGAGTACTGTCCGAGAGCATAGAGACGGAGGACATGCTGGCGGAGTCTTCAATAGATATAACATCTTAAAGGTAGCTGTTGCATTTTTATGGTCAATATTTACAACTTTGAGTTTTGACTGAAAATAAAACGTCCAGAAAATGTTCTATATGTGTTTGTTGAGTTCCATAATGTGATAAGATGTGCCATTCTGAGACATGCACAGGAAAAATTTCCCAGGGAAATTCAAAAAGTAAGATTATATGGAAAAACTGCTTATGAGGTAATAGTCATTAAGAAATTTTATGAGAAATTGACATAGAAGGACCTCACAGAAAACTGCAGGATGTTTGAAGAAAGAGACAGAAGGTTTTCATAGAATCATAGAATGGTTTAGGTTGGAAAGGACCTTGAAGATCATCGAGTTCCAACCCCCCTGCCATAGACAGGGACACCTCCCACTAGACCAGGCTGCCCAAGGCCACGTCCAGCCTGGCCTTGAACACCTCCAGGGATGGGGCCTCAACAACCTCTCTGGGCAACCTGTTCCAGTGCCTTACCACCCTCAAAGTGAAAAACTTCTTCCTAATGTTCAATCTAAACCTGCCCTCTTCCAGTTTGAAGCCATTCCCCCT
>VUYV01000011.1:7944738-7976934 GCA_008711295.1 Anarhynchus alexandrinus | reverse complement strand
ATTCCCCTGTATTCCTCCCAGGCTACCCGCCCCTGTTTCCACTCCCTGTAGGCCTCCTTTTTCCTTTTGGTCATGTCCAGGAGCTCCTTATTCATCCATGCAGGCCTCCTGGCTTTTCTGCCTGCCTTCCTCTTTGTAGGGATGCACTGCTTCTGAGCTTGGAGGAGGTAGTCCTTGAATATTAACCAACTTTCTTGGGCCCCTCTTCCCTCCAGCACTTCATCCCACGGCACCATACCAAGCAGATTCTTCAAGAGGCCAAAGTTAGCTCTCCCAAAGTCCAGGGTCGCTAGCCTGCTGTGCACCTTCCTCACTGCCTCAAGGATTTTGAACTCGACCATTTCATGGTCGCTACAGCCCAGGCTACCCTTGAGTTTGATACTGTCTACCAGCCCCTCCCTGTTGGTAAGCATAAGGTCCAGCATAGCTCCTTTCTTTGTTGGCTCCTCAACCACTTGGAGAAGGAAGTTGTCCTTAATGCAATCCAAGAACCTCCTGGATTGCCTATGCTTGGCTGTGTTACCTTTCCAACAGATGTCAGGGTGGTTGAAGTCACCCATGAGAACCAGGGTCTGTGAACGTGATGCCACCCCTATCTGTCTATAAAGGGCTTCATCCACTGGGTCTTCTTGGTTGGGTGGCCTGTAGCAAACCCCCACTGTAATGTCCCCTGCTCCTGATTTCCCTTTAATCCTAACCCATAGGTTCTCAGTTGGCTCTTTATCCATCCCTAGGCTGAGCTCCATGCCTTTGAGCTGCTCATTAACATACAAGGCAACACCGCCTCCTCTTTTCCCTTGCCTGTCTCTCCTGAAGAGCCTGTAGCTTTCCATTCCGACACTCCAGTCATAGGAGTTGTCCCACCAAGTTTCTATGATGCCAATGAGATCGTAGTCCTGGGGTCGTGCCCACATCTCTAGTTCCTTGTGTTTGTTCCCTGTGATCCGTGCATTTGTATAGAGGCACTTCAGCCCTGTCTTTGTTGAGGCTGACCTGGTTGGAGCAGCTGTAATTACCTTGCGTTGCTTTCCAGGCGGCATCCCTTTGCCGTGTATTAACGGTGCCTCCCCATTGGCTCCTGTTGGTCCTCGAGCTCCTGGCTCATCTACACAAGACTGAGAGCCTGCTGCAGTGTAGCTAGCACATTTTGGAGCTAATGGCTGCCGGCCCTCACCAGTACCTCGTTCCTCTTTCCTTGGTACAACATCCCTTGGCTGGTCTCGGGCAAACCCGATAATACTCCCTTCCCTCATCGAATCTAGTTTAAAGCCCTGTTAATAAGCTCTACTAATTTTTGGGTGAAAATCCTTCTCCCTCTTGGAGTGAGCCAGCCCCGATCTGCTCCCATGTTTTATAGGAAACAAAAGAAGGTTTCTGTTGAGGGAATGACAGGGGAAAAAACAGTAAGAAGTGAAAGCAAAACTCTTGAAGTCTGGAAGTAAGGGTACCTATTTTGGCTTGATTTAGAAAAGAAGCTTAGAACACCAGGCAGTAGACAACTTTGCTTTAAATAATTCAGTGGAATTTTGGTTTCCATTCATCTTTTTTTTCCTGAAGAAATGGTCATTTTCATTAAAATGATAGAGATTTTGATTTGCAAGTAAGTACTACTAAGTTTTATTCTGAACTGAATTAACAGTTTTCCCAGTAGAATTAATATGCTATATCTACACACATAAGGCTTTGCCAATGCCTATGCATGAGAGTACATAATTTACTTTCTTTTAAAAGCATTCTAGAAGTCTTGATAGGAAGACACTTCTTAATTTACTAGATGATCTTTTTACTAGTAGTTTGGCATTAAGCTATGTTTGGAGTGATACTCCAGCAGAACTATGACTAAGCCTGCTAAATTTAAACTAAGAAGTATTGCTCAACAGATGTTTAAAATTAATTGATTCTTAATTAAGCATATAATTATGATTTACTTAAGTTACGCTACAACAATCAACTTCTGCAGGATAAGTTAGAGAATTTGTGTTTCATTTAGTTCTAAGGAAAGTATTCTTGTTTAAGTGGCAGTGTAAGTGTGCTGTGGTATAGCTGCTATAGTTTAAATATCTGTCAAGTAAAGCAAACCGAAGTTTTCAGTTTCAGGGTGGAACTTACATTTTTGACTGTTTCAGATTCAGAAAGTGTGCAACAAAAAACTATGGGAAAGATATACTCACAGGAGGAAAGAAGTCTCTGAAGAGAATCATAACCATGCTAATGAAAGGATGCTGTTTCATGGTGAGATATTGACATGCACCTTGTGAATTTGTTTCACCATCAACACTCTTTATTGGAGGGTTTCTGTTAGCTCGAAGTAAATTTTCTCAGTGGAAATAGGTTCTAGGTTTTGCATGAGTTTTATATGAACAAGTGTATGTATATGTCACAATGAGGACATATAACACACTGCATCTTTCTTCTGAAATTTGCATCTCCTTGTCTCTCCCTAAAGGAGACTTCAAAGTTCAAAGTGAAAACATTTTAGCAATTATGAATGGAGACTGAGGGGTGTGGCTTCTCCTTGGTTAAGCTAATTCTGTTTTATCAGCTGTATGAACAAAATGATTAAGAGTTAAACTTTATTCTGCAATAGGTTGTTTGGGGTGGAATTTTTTTGCTTTCTTGTTTTTATAATTTGATAATTTAGTTCTTGTTCATCATTCCAGAAAATATAGATTATAATTAGCAAATTAAAGCCAATTGAAGTCTCTCCTGTGCACGAATATGTAGTTTGTTCTGACAAGCAAATTAAGGATATACTTATACTTACAATGAAAGCTTCATAGTTCCGAACATAATGCATTACTGTTGGAAGCAGCAATAACACAATAACTAACTGCTTGCCCAAACTTGTAGATATCTAAATCCTGTCTTTTGACTGTGGTTTGTACCCCTGTAAGAAGAAGTGGCCTCTTAATGGAATGACCTGTCTTTAAAGGAAAGTCTTTTAAAATAGTTAGATAATAACAAAATTATCCCTGGAACAAAGCAATTTAATGCCTTATGAGTGTTGGGGGGGGGGGGTTAAGTCTTTATATAATTTTTTTTAAGCATTAACATATGTCTTTAACCACATGCCATTTGCAGAAGATGACAAGCAATTGTCATAGGTTTTTCTCATTCTCATCTGGAATGTTCTTCTGCTTCACATATGGTTTTATCATCTTTAGGCTTTGGATTATTTTCACTATAATTCTCAATGTAACTGAAATGCCATGTTCTCTTAGAACAGCTTTTCTCAAAAGGTGCTTTCATATTTATATATACTGTTATAAAAATCCTTACTAAAAAACCCTGTACTTTTTGTGAAAATAGGTGTCAGGTGTCTTGAGGTGGAGAATCCAACCATTTTGAACAGACTATCCTTTAAGGCTAAATTTTATGACCATTGCAAGTAAATGAATATTGGTTTACATTTATTGCTATGTAAATGCAATCTACTTAGTGTTAGGAAGAAGACAGGATTTGTGTAGCAATGCATTCAATGAATCTTGGTTAGAATAAAGCTCTGCCAAAGGAAGTGCAGATTCATAGAGCCTTCTCTTGCAGCAGGAGTTGTCTCAGATATTATCCTTTGTAAATCTTTGTTAAAAATGTACACTTACCCGCTACTGTCATTTGTAAAATTCCTCTAGCAAATTGCCTGTGTAAATCTGAGGTCAGAATTTCTGGAGATTGATTTCCTTATATGTGTGGGAAAAACTGTACAAACAAGAATTTGGGAATGGATGACTGAAATGTGATACATACAATATACAGATTTTTGTATTTTCAATATTTTACTTCCTTTCTCTTAGGCTCCCCATTTGTGAATGCAATCATTCACAAGGGCTTTGATGAGAGACATGCCTATATAGGCGGCATGTTTGGAGCTGGGATTTATTTTGCTGAAAATTCTTCCAAAAGCAATCAATATGTGTATGGAATTGGAGGTGGCACTGGATGTCCAATTCACAAAGATAGATCTTGTTATGTTTGCAACAGGTAAGTCATTCAAAACAATCTAATTTTGCCTTTGTATATTGTGTTACAGACCGTCAAGTCAGCAGAGTCTCTCTCTCTGAAGAAAGATTTGCTTGGTAACCAAACCTTCTCAGCATTCTCTATATGCTGGGCCTCATAGAGACTTTCAGAAAACTTTAAGTCTTAAAGAACCTCTGACCATCTTCAGTGCATTTAACCAAACCTTTGCCCTTACCTAAGTCTGATTTTTACAATAAGTTAGCTAGAGAGTGAAGAGGATCTGCTAGACGCTTGTGTGAAAGATGCAGCAATATGAGGGTTTAGTCCATTGCCTGTTACAGAGGGAGGAGAAAATCAGTGATATTCAGATGCTGTATTTCTTTGAGGAGGATGTACTTTGTAACAGTCAGCCCTCACATCACTGCTGTTACACACACTGTGAAATATAGATGTGGATTTGTGGACTTTCTACCACTAATAGAGTTCTTAAATCCATTTTTCTGCAGAACACCTGTTATGTCTTACTGACACCATCAGTTCAGAATGAAGTTACTCTTACTTCATGGCGTTAATTGTGGTAGCGGCCATCATTTCAACCAGGAGAATATTTTGTGTTTTTGTGTGCATGCTGTTTTGCATTGGTATCACAGGGATAAGGTCGTTCTTCCAGTTTCCTTCCTTGAGTCTCTGCCCCTTTTCATATGCTTACCCTTTTCTGGCACTCTCAAATAAAGAGAATAATCTTCTCGAGTTATAGAGGATGTCAGAGTCTTTTAATGCTTTCTGAAGTTTTGATTAAGAAGGTTTTTTTAATTTGTCATGTGTGAAGAGTTAGAAAAGCAAAAGTCTTGGCTGAGCAAAATGGTACGTAACATTGATCTACAAAAATGCTGAGATTCCATTGCCATTGCAGTAGTACGTATGTAAAGAAATAAGTACCCTTGTTCTGTCTTTTCATAATGAAAACAACATGACATACTGACAAATGCTGGTATGAGGTATTTTGTGTTGACGTAGAGCTTGCACTTGGCCTTGATGTTGATTTGGCTGTCAGATACAAATCTAGTGTTAGAACATAGGTGAATTATGTTGTTGGTATGAGTGATGGGGGCCACCCTCAGAAAACTTTAAAAAATAAATAAATAAAAACCAAACAAACAAACAAAAACCCCAAAACAAACTAAAAAAACAAACCATGAAAAGGTAGTGACAGCCTTTGAGTACATTGTTAAGCATGCTGTTTCCAGTAGTTAAGATAAACATTTTTTGATGTTATTACCAACTCTTTCCTCAAGCTAAAGAGCTTTTTCAAGGGGAGCGTAACTTTTGTACTTCAAAACACAACCTCAAAATTTTGTGAAATACAAGGAGTGACTAAAGTGGCTTTAAAGTTCCACTGTTCTCCTCAAGTAAAAGTTTCAAATTACAAAGATAGTCTTTCTGGCTTTTTTCACAAGTGTTTTGTATTCATGATCCTTTTTCCCTTTTAACACAGGCAACTGCTGTTTTGCCGTGTAACGCTGGGCAAGTCTTTCCTGCAGTTCAGTGCTATGAAAATGGCTCATTCTCCCCCAGGACATCACTCAGTTACTGGGCGACCCAGTGTAAATGGATTGGCATTGGCAGAATATGTCATTTACAGAGGGGAGCAGGTAAACAGCTTTTTGGTTTGTTTTTTCAGACATTTTTATTTTAAAGGCATGTAATGTGTTGGGGTTTTTTCTTACTTTCAAGGTGCTAGGACTCTTTTGCATTAAAACAAACTCCAGCTGTGGTTGCAGGTGAAAGGATCCATGTTTCCTGAATGCTCCAGGCATTTTACCTTTGACATTTTGCCTTTTTTTTCTTTGGCATTTTTTCCCCTGTCTAGCAAACATTCTGAATTTATCCTGAAAATGAAATCATAATAAATAATACGTTTGTGACTCTTTCAGGCTTATCCAGAATACTTGATTACTTACCAGATTATGAAACCTGAAGCTGCCACCGAAGCTTAAGACAAATTACTTGTGGGAAACCATCAGACTTCGGACGCAAAGATACCAATGGCTGCCATCCTGTTAGTTACGACGAGTTGTTGAAAAACTTTCATCCACAGGTGGTGTGGTAGCAAATGTGAACAAAATATACCATTTTTGACTTGATAAAGCTTTAATAGTGTACAGTATGTTTTTCTAAAATTTCAGAAATGTCCTCTTTTTCAGCACTTTAACAGATACCATTCCAGGCGTAAACTGGGGTTTGGCTGTACTAAATTATAAACAAAAATTAACTTGAGACAATGGTTTTATACAGTACTGCATTGAAATTTAGCAGAAATTGTAATGCTCTATACAGGAACTCATTTTACTAATATTGTGTTCTTTAAAACACTGCATTTACACTGAAAATGTTTTCATTTGTAAAACTGTAAATAAGAGCTTTTGTACTAGCCTGGTATTTATTTACATTGCTTTGTAAAATAAGTGTTTTAGAACTGCAACCTTGTACAAAATGTTTTTTCCCAGATGTTGGTTTGTTCATCTGTGTCTTCTCATGCACGATAGATTTGAAAAGCCAATTTTTTTTCAGGGTTTATCACTTATTTGTGAGGGAGAAAGCAAATTTTATCTGAAGAGGTTTAGAAATATCCAGTTTTAGATGGAATATGCAAATTTTTTTGTTCTGTGTTTTTATTTATGAAATATACATTTCTGAGAATGATGGGCTATGAAAATAGAATGTTCCAGCCAAATACTAAAGTGTTTTTCCACCTGCTTCCTAGAGTTGCATTTTATTTCTGTAAAATGTCTTCTGAAGTTTTTTATTTAACTATAGGTATAGTTAACCTGAATCCTCACTTCAAGGCTGATAGACCTTGCAAGTTACAGTTTTAGTAAATTATTTTCTTTGAACGTAGTTGGAAAATTAACCTCAAGGAGGTCTTTCTTGAGTTCCTCTTGCTTACATTTAAGCCGGGAAGTTAAATAGTTTATTCCTAATATGAGGACAAACAACTTGGCCTTTTTTGTATGCTTATTTTGGTAAATTAATCTGCCTGTTGGTGCCCTCAGGATAGGAGTATTGCGAGGTGGAAACGTTAAAAACCATCCTGTCTTCACCTGTGTTTCTTCCATGTTAGTGTTCAAGCTGTAGTTGAAGCAGGTCCGTAGAAGTGTGTTTATCTGCAGTGCTTTTGGCTGAGTGGAACTGGTCGGGGTGCAAGGTTCTGCTCCTGGTGCTCGGCCAGCTGGGCGAGCAGTGTGTAAGAGGGATGAGCTGCCTTTGGTAGCCTGAATAAGACCCCTTGGTTGGAGGAAGAGTACAAATGGTACAACCCCCTGTTCCAGTCTCATTCGGGGTTACTGAACGCACCGATTGGTTCAGTCAGCCCTATCGTAGCACTCTCGTGCATTCTGCTTCTCTTCCATCTGCAGTTTTTACCTACATATTTCAAAAATATGTAAATACAAATTATAGTTCATTTGGGGTTAAAGTGGTTAGGAGTATATTTTAGTTGTTTTATATTTCTACATACAGGACACTGTCCCAGGAGACAATTTGTTTGCAGGGCATGTTATCATACCATGGTTTTAAATGTAGTAACTGGTCAAGATAATGAAATTGTCTTGCTGATGTGGTGGTTATGTGATTATGCTCTATGTAAAAATGTATTGAACCTTATCCAGTTATGTGGGGAATCTGAATAATAAGATTGCATAACTCTTGCAGAAAGTAACATTGGCTATGAATAAAAAAGGCTTTGATTTTTTTTTAGGTACTTTTTCCCAGCATGTTGCCTGTTCCTTAGGTATAGTAATGCTGGAATTGGTGTTCATGCAAAATCTGTTAAGTATGTTTAAAACTTTTTTGTTATTGCTAAAATGCTTCATTCTCTATGAATGATCACTTAATGTCTTGTAAAATATTGTGGTATGATAGCATTTTAAGTGGTACCACAACGTTGGTTTTGTCTGTTTGGGGATTTTTTGAGCTGTTTTTTTGCATGACATACCTTGCACTCTGAAGATGGAAGCTGTAATGATTTGATAATACTGACTATTGAGGTGAACCTTTAATCTCTTGTGCAATTAGTTCTGCTTTACTCATCTTAAAGTGTCTTTACATGTACTGTATAACATTCCATATCCATTTAACACTAAATAAATCTAATTCACTGTTTTTTTGGTAGCATGGGAGTAATTACAGATGTAATATGTCAACCCATTGTTTTAAATGTAAGCATGCACTATACTATAACAAACTACATCATTAGAGGGGAAATTAATTGCATTAAATAGAAAAGCTTTTAATGTGGGTGAAAAACTGTAAATACTATGGAAACCTATAGTTTGGTATACAGCTAACAGATTTAGCTACCAGTGAAAATGTTTTGGAACTAAATCTAGAAGTAAGCTTCAATTTATGCATTTAAAACTCCATTGTGTGGTCCAAAACTGAAAAAGAAAACTGCCTTACGTTGGTTTTGTAAAATGAAAAGTAACCTGAAAACTCTTACCTTTCAGGTAACTGCATAGGGAGCAGTATGATACATACATGAGCAACAACAAAAGTACTGCTTAGATCACTTGTAGTGTTGCAGCAAGCAAAAATTTTATTTCAGTAGGACCATTTATATGGTAGGAGGTTTCCAAAACCAGACTTGTATAGAAGATTTAAATAGGTATGAGCACTAGAGGGCAGAAAAGCAAATGTTTAGTAAGATCGAGGGTGATGAGAATCTTTAAGTTATCTGGGGAGTACAACTTCTAATAAAATTGGTGGAATTTTCAGAAGCAATCTAGGTTGTAAAACATTAAAATTTAACTTTCCATTCTGCATTAGTTTTTTAAACTTTTAAGTTATTAGTATAAAAACAACTGCTGCAACTAAGGAAATTGAAAATGTTACCTTTTTTCATAAAAGTTAAGTCATAACTTAGGTCTTAGAAATTAAAAAAATAATTTAGCAAGACTCTTCTGTCATATATAACTGAAAAACAAGATTATGCGTACAACGCATGTTCAGGAGGTGTGTTGGCACTAATTTTGCATGGAAATAACTGTGTATAAAAGGAGTTGCCCCTGTCTTTTCTACCCTGACCTTGCTCATTAAACACCATGCTGTGTGTGTATACATATGTGTATATATATGAGTACACACACATACTTGCTCACTCTCATTCACTTTATTCACCAGGAAAAAAGTGAAAAAAAGTGACTAGTCCAGCATACCACCATTGTCAGTGAAGAGCAGCCTAGGAGCCATTTCCCCTTCTTCTGCCCATCTTCTGAACTTAGTGTAATACAACAGATTTTGGAAACAACAACAGAATTCCATGGGTGGCTTGCCTTCTGCCCTCTTGTAAAAAAAGTAGAAAGGCTTAATTCGTACTCATCTAACGCAACAACACTGCAAAGGCTGCTTTCTCACCTTCAGCCAGCTGGAAAATCAGACTGCCTGAGGTCTGCCCCTCCGTGGTTCCTGGAGCTGTGCTTTTCCTCCACCCACTGAAGTTGCAATAGGAGGTGGCGAAGGTGTCAGCAAGGGAAGTGCTATAGTCCAGGGTGTGGAGGGAGGTCTGTGCCCCTCTCTGCCCCTCTCCAGCAAGCGTAAGCAGTGGTACTTGTGAGAGTATCGAGGGGTTTCTTCCCCCTGCCTGTGGCCTCTTAGATCAGAAAAAGCTGCCGGCAGCCACAACAGAATGCAAGATAAAAAGAAAAAGCATGTAGATGGCGGGTTTGTAGTTATCTTGTTCTGCCCTAGAAAGAGGCACGGTTGGTAACTGAGAGAAGACAGGAGGGGAGAGATGATAAAAAAACTAATAACCTGTAAAGAAAGGAAGGCAAGTTCTACAAGCACTGAAAAGTTATGATAGGAATAACCAATATAATTATTAGGAATGGCCAAGATAATCATGGTACATCAACTTCCCAACTTATGTTTGAGTAAAACCAGAAAACAAGCATTGATGTGTAGGCATTACATATTATTCAAAATAGCTCTTCTTGAGAAGAACACATGTTTAGGAGGAGAAAGTTGCAGCCAATACAAAACTTTAACATTAGACCTGGGAAATAATGTGTGCAAGAAAAAGAAATAGGATTTAAAAACTGAAGGCAAATGTCATATACAATAGTTCTTAAAAACATTGGTTTTGAAGCATTGATTATCAGAGACAAACTGAAAAACCACAGTAGGTAGCACACCAGTAAATTAAAGTCTGTCACATTAGATCATGTACCTGGATTCTCTTTAATGGTAGGATGTATATGGAGAGGTGGGGGTGGGGATTTAAATGCAACCAGAAAATTCAGAGGAGGAAGTGGAGATCAGGTCCATCTCTCCATCTGTAATCTTGATAAAACTGCTAAATTTTTTCAGCCGCAACTCAAATATGTTTCAGCTGGGGTCTTAATGGGTAGCAGCAAAGGGGATTGTGATGGTTTCTTATATGGTACAATTGGAGTATACCCAATGCCCTTGCACAAGGCATGTGCAGTGACACAGCTAAGGGGAACGCTCACTTGCAAAGTTTTTACGTTAGGACCATTAAGAGTTTTCAAAAGGTCATAGGAGTAGTATTTGCAAGCCTTAATATTTAAAATAGATATAAATTGTTTAAGGAGCAAAAGAAAATGCACTAGTGGCTAAGAACGTATGATGGAGACTTTTATAGTTGGGAAAGCAGCTTCATGTCAGGTGATGATACTGTTTACAGATGTAGGCTGGTACGTGTGGGAAAGGATTAATATTGAATGGTGAAGCTAATAGAAATAGACTGAGAAATGGACTTGAAAACTGTCACGTATTTCTGGGCTAGTGGTGTATGGCTTTATGTTGTCTAGCTGCTCTTCAAAAAGGTAACATTTTCCAGCAATATATTTCAAAGCTTATTTCACAACAGGAAATGTATTTAATTTTGTGAGGCAGGGGGCATTATAGATCCATAGATGTGTGTAGAAGTAGAGCTTCTTACTAGCCTGATAAAGCAGCAGGTAAATAAGTTAAGCAAGTAAATGGGATTGAAATGTAAGTAGAACTGAAATTACATAAAGGAAAAAATTGATTTTGTTGCAAAAATGAGTAACAGTAAATGAATTAGCATATATAATACTTATGACCCAACTGAGCAGGATATTGCATCTAATAGTTTTTAATTATTGAAGTATTCAAAGTGGAAGGTGACAGCAGTTACATTAAGTATTGTTTTAATTAATGATAGAATGAACTATCAAGCAGTCCAAAAGTGTAATCTTTAAATAAGTAAATCTCTATGTGATCACCAATGCCTGATAGATAGTGGTTCCCTATTTAGAAGTATTTTACTGAAGAATTGCAAATATGCAATAGAATAAATTAGATTTGGGTTGGTATTAAAGGGCTTCATTTTGAATAATATTCATTAGAGCAGTCATTTTCGTAAAACAAAGTCTAATTCAGGGTTTAGGGAAAGAACTACTTAAGGGAAAGAACCTACTTAGCTGTAGGTTACTAAACTCTAAAGGTTTATAAATAAAAACTATAAATAAGGGCAGTTTCACAGGTAGCCTAGTCCCAGTAATAATGAGGCCCCTGAAGCACGTAGTATAAGTGTTATTTAATGCAAAGATTCTAAAACCAGTAATCAAACAAAGAAATAAATCTGACTTCAAAATAAAGGGACTAATCCTAAAGCTTGTTTCAAAAGATTAGGAATGTGAAAATGCACTAGAAGCTGCAAAAACTTAGGTTTTAAGAGAAGAAAATGTTCTCCTGTTGGGACTAGAGTTCTATAAATGGTGAACAGGTTAGCGTGTTACGAGTAAGATGGATTTCTAAAGGTGCAGAACAGACCTTGAAGAAAAAAATGGGCTTAAAAAAGGGGGAGTGGGGGGATTGACTGAGTGTCTCAGTGTGGTGGCAGATATGTTAACAGAGAAAACATGGTCAGTGATGTACCAGGAGGTCTGAAAAAGCCTACACAAAATTAGAATGAAAGGCACTAAGTGTCTTGATAAGGAAACAAAAATAGAGAAAAGTGGTGAAAAGTAAGTCGGATTGCTGAATTTCTGCAATGAAAAATTTTTAAGGTGAACTTTCTATCCAGCTCCCTATTTATATGTGCCACGTAGTAAGCATTTTAAATATTTTTAAAAGCCTCTGAGTGTTTGTGTAATCAGACTAGAAACGCGAGGGGGTGGCAGGACGATGAGCTGGTGCAAGCACATCTCGGGCAACCCGCCGCAGCAGCACAGGGCAGAATAGTCCCAGGGGGGAATGCGAATGGGAATAACCCGATATGGATGGGATTGGACAAAAAAATATGCCAACCTGCTCTTTTTATGTAATTGTGTATTAGACCATATTGCAAGGCACCACTTTCTGAGATATCACCTGCTCTTAAAAGTGCGCTTAATCAATTATCATTTCAGAAACACCTAATAAAAAGAACAGATGTTTGTAAAATACAAGAAAGAAATAATAGTAATTTCAGACCTGGACCAATTAAAAGGAATATTTCACACTTAATGTAATTGGAAAGGTTTATTCACAGGTATGCTTTAAAACCAGTTTTGGTGTGTTTTATACATGTAAGTACCATACGTCTGCTGTAGGGAAACAGTCCAGCAGAAACACTGAAATCATGACAATAATTTGCAAGAGATATGAGAACCTGGTACATGTGGCAACTTTTAATAGCCTAGGACTCGTACAAAATGGTCCATAAATGAATAGTTACAGATTTAGGTAGGCTGGCTTTCTGTCTTCTGATAATTCCCTCCCCATTCCCAGAAAATGCCAGCTTTTCAGTAAAGGAGTTTAACAAAATGTATAAGTTAAGTATTTCATATACCAAGTTTTGGTTGTGTTTATTTTTTTGAAAAGAAGAGAGAGTAATAATGCGATGTTGTACAATTAATAGCTTAAATATTATTAATTATGTAATAGGGTGCATTGTTATGTATTACAGATGTTTTATTGCAATATCAATAAATAACATATTTTCCTTTAAAAAACAGAAAAAAACTTTTAAAAATAATGCTTAACATGTCTCCTTCACTGGACTGATTTTTACAGTACAGATTTTGGGGAGTTTGTAGTTCAGCATCTTCAACCTACTTGAAATACTGTTAAAATAATGGGTTTGGAGTCGTTGACCTACCAGTTTTAGCATAATGAATTTTCTCATGTCTGTGAACACAATGAAATTGCATTTATTTGCCTCAGAATTCTGTTATTCTCAGAAAAAAAAAATCGGAACTATATTTATACATACCCTAATTTAGCAATACAAGTATTTTAAGGTTATTAACCAGAACAGTTGGCTTCTCAAACTCAGACACAATTCATTCTCCCCTGTTGTATCTAATTCTAGAGGTAAAACATGACCAGGATTTCCCAAGCAAATTCATTAAGTATGTCCTTTAGTTTTAAAACTTACTTTATTCTGTGTTCTTCTTTTTTCTAGCATTTTGTCTCTTTTAACCCAGTGGAATTACTTTATTTATTTAACTGTGGCTACCTAAAAAAAAGCCTCACTTCATTATCCTTAGAAGTTCTCCCTTATACTGGGATCAGACTGGGGTTTGGCATGTAATACTGTAGGGAAAAGGCTGTTTTATCTCTAAAATTTACATCCTGAGCTAAGCTTTTGCTTGTTCACATCAGGAGGGGCTTGCGGGTAGTTAGGAGGGTTCAGGGGGACGGATGATGTGCCTCTCATCCCTGAGCAGTACCGAGGGGTCCCCATTGCGTTCCCCATCGTCACTGCTACAGGTGGCTGCGGAGACCCTCACTGTCAGAGGTGTCACGAAACAAATGGTGTTGCAGCCTGAATCCTCCTGAAAGACTCAGAGTCTCATCAGTGGCCTTCTGCACCTTCTCCCTTGTTACAGACCACAGAGACTTGCTGGTGTTGGGGACCTCGGCTTCTTGGTTCGGTTTGCCCTGCTACAGACTCTGTGCCTGGTCTGAAGATGTGCTAGAAGTCTCTTCTCTGTGGCTGGAGCTTTGTGATCTGAAATGTTTGAGTGATGGCATGTCCTAAACAAACAGAATTTCCATGAGGATCTCTGTACCTATAGATAGCGGACAGCCCAGTATCAATTTTATTGCTGGAAATTCCTGTTTCTCTACAGACGTTTCTTTACAGCATTCTCTATAATTTTGCCTGGTTTCTTTTTTCAGCCCAATTCTGTAACAAGGTGATTGGACCCAGAGTTCTGAGATAGTCACAATATCCAGTGAGAAGCTGAAAGGCATTTCAGTTTAGATAAAAGTGAGGTTTATCCCCCTTGCTCCCAGGTAACTTCACACAAAAATACCTGCTGCGGCACTTTGATACAGACCCTGTAAGAGCAAGTTAGATTAATCCTGGTTAATACTAAAGAAACTAAATTGCAACTGGTAATTTTAAACCTTGTATTTGAGAAGGATAAAGTCAGTTTTTATTTCTAGAGGTCTTTGATGGAGAGAACTTTGCTTGCTTTGATATAGGATGTTTCTATTCTCAATGTTAAATCGTAAGAGTGAGATCACATCATAACAAGAGCTGTTTGCCATTTTAAGTGGTTTCAAGTAAATAAGGAGTGTCTGCCTGAGAGAAAAGGAGCTATGTCCAGCTTGTATTTATAGTTTAGGATTTGAGAAATTAAGTTGAGGAGCCTATACTGCTAATTATTAAGAACAAGATAAATCTGCATACTAACAACGTAAAATGCACGTGAAATCTATAGCTCCATATGGGGAAAGCAGCACAAGCGAGACCACCAGTTCTGCCAATCAGTCATCCCCATTTCCCACTGTTTTCCTCTATTGTAGCAAAATCTGAGAAGCTGCTCTCAGGCCGCACAAACAATGCTCTTTATTGGTCTTTACTGAGGCATGATCAGGCGCCTCTGCTGAGGCTGCCAGCCTCAAAGCCGCGCTACTGGATGACATCTGGCAGCCTGGCTTTGCTACAGATAGATTTATGAGCTGTGAAAGACGGTCAAATTAACATCTTCTGCATTCTTGATAGGATTAGGGTTTCTGGGACATGCAGCCATTTGCATATTGCCCTGACTTACCACATCAGTATTGTGGTCGTGGCTCATTTTAATAGATTTTGGGGGGGGGCTTTCTCCCTTTACGTCCTCCCATTTTGCAGTCAGTACTGGCAGTGACACATCTGCGTTGGTTTAACAGACCCAGCAGAAATCGTACTTCTTGCTCTGACTTCTTCCAGTTACAACCTTAATGCATATGAAGAGCAGCAGCAGTTGTAATAAGCTCTTCAACTCGGGGAAGGATGCCCTTCCCTAGGGATGAGCTCATGCACACACACGCACAAAGCTGAATGACTAATGCACTTCTATGAGAGCCCACAAAAGTTGTCCCTAGGAGTTAAAGAGAGAAGAACTGACCCAAGCTACCTTTCTACAGCTCGAGCAATTATTGAAAAGTCTTGGCAAGCTTAATTTCATCAATAAAAACTTAACTAAAAGCCCTGTTAGCATGAAATGCCTGTTCCTGTCCCTTCACCCCTCCCCACACAAGACAGACTGTGTGATTTATTTTTTTTTTCTTTTTGCAATGCTGGTCATCCAGTGGTGCTAAAATATAGCCAGTGTTTGTCACTAGGCTGGAGATGGCTGCCGTTTGCCGTGTCTGCACTGAAGGACAGTGGCCACGCGCCCCTCGGCAGTTCCCCAGTGGCCTGCCTGGGTGGTGGCACAGGACACAAAGCCTCTCCCTGGGGAACAGGGAAGTGTCTGGGCTGGAGTGTGGAGTCCCAGCCGGCACCAGGGCAAGGCTGAGGGCAGGGGTGGGAGACGGGGCTTGCGAGGCCCCCGTGGGGTGGCCAAGCAGGTGAGGGCTGGTGGGGTGAGGGCATGGCCAGAGCTGGGAGATGCTGGTACAGGAGCACAGGCCACTGAGGCTGGCCGTTGTCCCTTCAAGCCCCACACGGTGGCTCTTAAGCCTTCAGGTGTGGGTAGAAGTGACAGTGACAGTGGAGGATGTCAAATGCAGCTTAGATGCACCATTATAGCCCCATTAAATGTAAGGCCAAGGACCGTGTTTGGTTCAGCTTCTGATCGAGATCTGAGCAGGGAAGCTATTAGCTCATGTCAGCGAGGCCGTGATTTTTGTCATCACAGAAAAAAATATCACATTCTCTTCAAGAGTCCAACTGGTTGAATAACTTCTCTGAGTGATCAACCCGAGCTATTTTTTCTGCCCTCCAGCTTTGTTTTCCGGACAGAAACAAGTGGTGTGAGACACGCTGTGGCAGGATGCTGGAAGGGTGGTTTCGGCTGCACAGGCAGCTCACTGCTGGTGGGGCTTGGAAACAACAGCAAGCAGCCGGACCAAGCCCAGAAAATACAACTCAGAGCATTTACAGAGAGAAGGCAAACAGAACTGCCGTCAATTCTGTGTAACTGCATAAATTGCATAGATTCCAAGTTTCTGGTGATCTTTAGAGCCAGAGATCCGTGGCCTTTCCGTGCTGCTGCTGAGGCAGACTGGCACCCTCTAGATGCTCTGGTGAATGTGCGTGGGGAATTCGGTCATTAAACTGGCTCATCTTAATTCTGTTGTGTAATTCACTGCACAAGACATTAAGTGAAACATTGCTGTTAGCTAGTTTGAAATCACCCTTTCTTCAGATCAGATATAGGGAAACATAAGTAAATGGATCTTTGTGGACCCCTAATTCAGTTGCAAGAAACAAACAGCTTATGCTGTAGACTTACAACCATTTCAAATGGGATTTCAGCAGTCCTGTCACTGAAAGATCCAGGCTCGCTTGCCTTCGGACACTCACTTCAGGTCCTGTGCCATCCCTCCCCTGATGCTGATATGACCATCTGGGGGAACTGACCCAGCCGAAACCTCCCCTGCCCCAGAATGCTTCAACCCAGAAGGGTTCCCTGATCTCCTTTGCGATACGGCTGCATAAACACTTGCACTGACATGAAAACAGGGACAATAGCAAAACAGGAGAAGGACAAGGCTGCCTCTTCCAGCTGCAAGGCCAGCTTCTGCCAAGCGCAGTTGATGGCGTAAGCAATGTTCCCCAGCCTTGGGGCGCTGGTGCGAGATAACTGGGTTAACTGCGCGAACATGCGGTGAACAGGATTTCCAAGGTGCATAGAAAAGACAGCGTATCCAACAAATCCCTATTTCAAATTTACAAAGAGTACTTGCACGTACTCAGTCCTTACCTAGACTATGTAATAATAAAATAAAAAAGAGCTATTCTTCTTCAGGAAATGATGACTTTTCCAGCCTTATCTTCTGAATTTTTTACACTCGCTTCCACTCTGATTTAATGTTAGGTAGTGCCTTCTCTATAGAGCCAATTACTTTTGCTGCAAGTGACGTGTGATGGAAATATTTTCATTAACCTCATTCAGGAGTTAGCTCCAAATTTCCGACACGAAGCCTACTCTGCTCCAACATCTTAGTTTAAATAACTTGAAAGGATTTAGCATCTCTGAGGGTCCCACCACACCATGAAGTTGTGGGCAGAGTGCAGAGGAACTACAGAGGCAGAAACATACACAACCATCTGAGTCTAATTTCCTTGGGCAGCAACGAGCATGAAGAAGGCAGTGAGATGTCTGCAGGACCATGGCAGGTGAGGACACACATAAAAGGCAGAGCAAGCTGTGACAGAATGTGTACGTTCTGGTGGCATTGGGTGCGCATTCCTAATTTTGTGATGTTACTTGGTTCCTAAGCCGTATTTGCCACATGGGCACATTATAAGGAAGGTGGCGGCCAGCAGCAGGCGATTTGGGCTCTCCGCACCATCCTGGCACTGACAGAAAAGGTCAGCTGAAACCTCTTGGTGGCCCAGTGATGTGTTGTCCCCACAGGTGTCCCCTGCACACGGCTGGCCCTGGCCCCAGCCCCAGGGCTGCCTTGTCTCCCAGGAAGGAAAACAGGAGCCTTTATCTCCCTTAGAGCTGTAATAACTTCTTAAACAAAACTATTTTTTTGTCTCCCAGTACTGTTTTCCTACAGGACTACGGCACCATAACATTCCTGGCTCAGAAATGTCCATTGAAACAAACAATCACATTACCGCTGCTATTTACCGTGGACTAATAAAGCTTTAAAAAGCCCCCAGAAGCTATTGAGATGCTGTTGATGTGTACATGTGTGGCGGAGCCGGGCGCTGCAGGACGTTCATTGGCCCTGCACTGGGTGGGATGACATCAGGCCCCGCTTTCCATAGGGCCTCCAGCTTGCCCCAACGTCTGCTGAGGGCTGTGAGAGAATAGAGCCGAGGGGAGAAAACCTTCACACTACACCCTCTCGGCTCCAATGAGAACACAGACAGCTTCAGCTGGGGATAAAAGAACTTAAAAAAAAAACAAACCCAAAACAAAAAGAGAGAGACTGTAGCCTTGGAGCTGCTATTAATGGGAGATGAATCGCAAGAGGCCATTTCATGGTGAGGGACTTCAGAGAGCAGCATCCCCAAGAGCCGTTAGCTCTCAGCGAGAGTCGTGCCGAAGCCCTTTGCTGTCAGGACAGAAGCATGCATATAAATTTTATACCATTTGTCTTTGAGCAAAGACAAAAGATCAGCTCTAAATCCTCAACATCTTGTCTCGACTAACACGAAATAATACTCTCTTGTGTGGCTGTCTTGTTACTCCTTTCCCCTCAACAGAATACTAGTGACAAATTTATTCATAATTTTGAAAGGTTTTGCTCTTAAAGTTAAAAAAGAAGAAGAAAACACGTGAGGTTGAAGCTATGTTTATTCCCGTTAGTGCAAATCATGCTGCTGCTAAGGATGGTGACTTTGGGGGAAAAACACGGTGCTTTTTTTAATTGAGAAGAAGCCCAGCTTTAAAAAGTCAGCCACAAGTTTTTCTTCTCCTGCTTTTCACTAAACTGCCTCTGAGGATGATACATCTCATGTATTTTCCAGTTACAAGTGCATTCTGAAAAAAAATAATAAATTACAGTAGGATTTTTTTTCTCTCTTTCAACTGAGAATTCAAACCATATAGACATTTTGGGATATAAGACTTTCATTTATTCATGCAAGAAAATCTGTTGAATCCAGCAGTCAGACTAAATAGGTGCTCTGGATATAATTTGCAGAATAAAATTCTTTAAGAGCTTTTTCATTAAATTAACAATGTGTGCCAAAATAGATGTCACATACAATTTTACATTTTAGGATTTGGATTTGTTTTATTGGACCAGAATTTTTTCTATGTATTTCCTTTTTTTAAATAGATATTTTAACTTCGGTACATGTAATAAGAAAGGATTTAATTCTGTGTTCACCACGACCCTTTCATCAAACTTTTTCTCATTTTACGACAGTTTAAATAGAAAATAATGTCATGGTAGAGTGAAATTAATTACAACTTAATCCCAAGAAGCCTGATTTTACAAGGAGCAATTATTCCTAGATTTCCTCTGAGAGATGGACATAAAACTTCTCCAGCTGATCCAACAGCTCAACAGTGGGTGTAAATTGGATGCCAGCGCAGCAATGGGTCTGTGCATCTCGGGCACTACCCAAGCCAGCAGCCAAGCCCTCTGCTCAGGGCATGTGCTTATTAACGGTTAATATGCAGTTATTAACATTTAATAACACATCCAGGGTGCAACGGCCAGCAGCAAGGACAGAGCTCTGAAATATATATATTAAAAATATGATTTATAGATAAATATGTATCATTTATACTTATAAAGACATAAAATTTATATATAAATACAGTATTTTTTTTGCTGTCAGGGAAGCATCTGTGTGTTTCCCTGGGGCGCTGAGACCCCACGAGCTGACCCTGCGGGTTTGTCCCTGCTGGCCAGGGCGGCGTGGGAGCCCGGGGGAGGCCGGGGGGGGCTCCGGGCGCCAGGGGGTCTCTGCCGTGGGAAGGCGGGAGCCGAGCCAGCCCCGCGGTCAGGCCACGCCGCCACTGAGGCAGCGGGAAGGGGGGCTGAGCTCAGGCTGCGCTGGCATGGCCCCCCCTCTCACGCCCTCTCCCCCGGTGACAGGCGTCACCGACCTTCTGAGTGCTTGAAATGAGTTGGGCACAGTATTTGCCTTCTGAGAGGCCAGCGCAGACTGTACATGCTTCACAAAGCCTGGCACAACCCGAACAGTTAAGCCTAAAATGCTGAATTATTTCTAAAGCCCCAAATATTTCATACGTGCCTGTACTTAACAGATGCCTTCCACATAAGGAAGGAGTGCGAGGGCCGGCAGAGTTAATCTTAACTCTGTAATACTGTATGGTTAAAAGCCTCTTTCATGTAATTGTGTTTGTGAACTGAGCTTGGAATTCTTAAAAATCCAAATGATTACAAAGGAAGGGGTTTGGCATTTGGCACACCGACAAAGCCTGCCATTCGCTCGCCTCTTGTGTTGCTTGGCTTATAGCGAGTCTCACACAGGGTCTGCGGCTCAAGGGAGAGCCTAGAATATGTCAGAGGCATTTACAGAGAAATTCCCAAAGATTTCAGGTTCCGTTATCCAACCAGCTCCCACCTGAATAGTTGCTTGCTTTTTTTTTTTTTTTTTGTGCCTCCACCTGTTTCTTATTTGTTAATAGCCTGATGGCTTTTAAGTTGCACCACTAGTCTCCAAAACCAGAGCATCCCTTTGTAGGCTCCCCCAGAACAGGTTGGTCTTAAACTCAGGTAGCATACGTCAATGTCAAAGCATCAGATGTGGAAACGTTAAACATGCAAAGACAGGCATGTATGGCCAATAGCCGAACCAAGACTGCCTGACCAGATTTCACTTGTTGAAACTGTGAAGTGTTCGGAGGAGTCATAAAGGCATGGATGGGATGGGAATTCAGCTCTCCTCTTCCTCCAGCGGTGCAGGAAAGCGGGTGAAATCCCAGTTTGTGCCAAACCCCTGACAGGTAAGCTGGGTTTGTGTTGGACTCTGGCTTTCGTTGTCTCATTGGAAATTGAACTTTCTTGTTCAGCCCGCGTGACGTTCAGCCTCAAGCAGGGTGGCGACCCAGGCTAAGCGTAAATCCCAGTAACCCAAAACACTAGTCACATCTCCTTTTCCAAAAAACAACAATTTCTCACAGGTATCTGTAATAACTAAAGGACTTCTCTAGCTCAGCTGGGGCCTCGGTTTAACCAGCTTTTGGAACAAGCAAGATTTACACGTGTCCTCGCTAGCTGTACGGGGCCTTGAGCGCTGGTGCTCGGAGGCAGCACTAAGGGCTCCCGCAGAGAGATGGGGGGGACATGGAGAGATGGAGGGTGCCAAAGCGTGGACCTGGGCACCCACCAGCACCCACCACTTGGCCAGGGCACTGGGGTGCTGTGGGCAGTCTGTGAGCCATCTGGGACCAAATACACTGCAATGTATAGTATTAAGTACATTTTCGCACCACTGCACGTGTAAATAATGGCATCTTGCTCAGGTATCTCTCTCCCTATTCCATCCTCCTGCTTTTTTCCTAGTATAAGGCATTTTCCACATGGAATTGCCTAGTGCAGAACCCAAGAAAGAGTAATTCGTGTTGCACACTGGCACAAAAGACTCAACTGCTCAAAGTTTGGGATCTGCGACCCCAGAGCCATGCCGGACGCAGCCACCGCTGTGCCAGGGCTGTGTGTGCTGCCACCGGTCCCAGCACCACGTCTCCTGGCAACCTCCCCCAGCGGTCCCCCACTTTGTTTTAGGTTTCACGGCCACTGACATTTCTGGGTGAAACTCTCTGTGGCTCAGCCATTTCAAGGTTTTTTTTTCCTAAATTGCCCTCCCCAGACTGCTTCCCACAGTACCGTCCTGCTTGTGCTGGCAGCGACCCCATGCCACTTGTGGGAGCATCGTCCTTTACTTGTCTGCACTGAGACAGCACAACCTGCTGCCTTTCGGTGCTGTACCTAACTCTGCACGTCCTGACATGGGTTGGGAAGCGGAGAGCAGGAGCAGGAGCAGGAGCAAAGCTGGGCGCTGTTCCTGCAGCTCCTGAGTACGTAACAAATAAAAAGAGGACAGAGAAAGTAATTTGCAGAGTCGATATTGGTGATATAGGTGTGTGTGAGAGTACACGTGTGTTCTGCTGCAATAGATAATCCACTGAGGATGTACAACAGCCAGTGCCCACTAAGCCAAAATGTTAAATATTTAAAATATGCTTATGACAACTCAGTAACACTGTGGCACCTTAAATTGCAATAAGTATACTCTATGTGGCAGTATATCGTCATGCACTGGCTTATTTTAGTTTCAGTTTCCCTTTATGAGCCAAGAATAAACGGATGGATGGTCGTTCAGAGGACAAGAGCTAGTCCTGCTGCCCAGACAGGGCTGAGCACTGCAGCCTTTTGTGGATACTGGACTTTTCTCCCACCTCAGTCCAGCGTAACTCACAGGAGTCAAACTGACTGAGAGAAACGGAAATGCTTTCAGGTAAGACACAGCCACATCCGTCTAAAGCTGCTGTTGCTGTGAGTGTCGCTCTTATGCTGAACCTTTGGAGATTCCTGTTCTTAATGCAGCTCTGCTCAGATGGTGAAGAATGATTTATTTCATTTATTAATTTTGTGATGTCACTTTATAGGAAGGGATTGTTGCAAACGGCAAGACAGCTTACTGCCAGCTTTAACCTCGCAAATTAGAGTAATTGTACCTTCAAAATCAGAAAGTGGTGAAAGAGAGATTATTAGTTTGCTATTTAATAAGATCAAGGGTTTTCTATGTATGAAAAGAGTACTTAAAGCCAGCTGCACTAAAAACATACCCAGATTCAGCTTCACTGATTTCTCTCCAAAAGAAAATCAAGAAGTGGTATTGCCAGCTCTTGAGATTCTGTTGGAACCTCCAGACACTGAGATATCTGTTGGTATGGTCTTGTGAATACATGATGAACTGTGAATTCAAACGAGCTACCATCTCTACTGAGCAGCCAAAGGAAAATAAACAATGCTCTGTGTGCAATATGGCACTGATTTTAATCTTTTTTACCCCTGAAAATTTCCAAAGAGTTAGAGCTCCCAGCATTCAAAATCCAGAAGCTAAAAAGTCAATTGATTCTTTTTTTTTTTTTTTTTCTAAGGTAGCACGCTTTTCCTTGAAGGACAGACCTAGTATCCTGATACATTTAGCTGGCAGCACCCTTGCGATGATAACTCAACCTCCAGCTGCATGTGGGGAAGGTGCCCTCTCGTTAATTTTGCCTGGGACCTCCTGCCTTTGGGATGGGAGAGCTTATCAGGCCTGCGGGGCAGGCAGCCAGGGTTTGCTCCTGGCAGGCTGGCTGTGCTGGCTCCTCTTGCTGAGGACATTGGGTGGCCACGAGGAGCTGAGGAGGGAAGGATGAGATGACAGGAGCCAGCCAAGCTGGGAATCAGAGAAGTGGTGAAGGACCAGCACTGCTGCCATGGGAGAGCGGAGGTAAGGCTGGCAGCATAGTGGGTGTGTGGGCAGATTTGGGTGGCTGAACTAAATCTAGGGGGGGACAAGTACGTGTTGTAGTGGAACTGTAATAGGGCTGGAATGGAACAGATTCTGTTGGAGGCAAAGGTCTTGGCTACAAAGTCTTCCTGTGTTTGGTTGGCTTAGCTGGTGGTGTCAGCTGCCACCAAACCATGGGAGAGGATGAAAATGCTGAGTTAGGAAGTGAAAACCTGTGGTCTTCCCCCTTAAAAACAATTCTGAGCATCTGACTCTGGTTTTCCAGTGTTTGCGATCTGCAATACCCAAAGTACAAAAACTGAGTATTTGTTGCTATTCAGCTCTAGGCATTGGTGTTATTAACCACAGTAAATGCAATGAATACAGTCTCTTGGGTTGTTGTGTTTTGGTACTTGGTGGTGCTATAAGAAAGACTTTGAACTGTTTTGGAGAGTCAGGGGAATAACGTGGTGAAACACGGAGCAAAGGATCCTCTTCTTTCTTCTCCCTCTTGGGTAAAACAATGTATTTGTTCAGAGTTCCTAGTTGGGTTTTTAAATGCAGGGCAATGTGGGTAATCAGATCAGTTGCCATGGTGTTCCACCTTTGCATCTGATGGTGTGAAATGCAAGCTCTAACGGCAGTGCACAAAGCTGCTGTGCCAGTGCCATGGAAGTAAAACAAAGCTGCGTATTATTGCAAGATACCGTGCGATGCTATGGCCAGCAGCCTGCTGTGTGGCCGTTCGTATGGCATACGCATGAAGGAAAAGTGAACTGTCATTAAAAAAAATAAATGTGTGTAAGTCCCATACATTGATGATCAAGCTTTTGCATAGTGCTGCTGAGGATTATCCAAGTTACTTGCTGTAAAGGAAAATGCCTTGGCACCAAGAGCTGTATGCAACAGTCCAGATCTGAGAACCACTGGGCAGATCTTTATTGCTTCTTGGTGGCCTCCTCACAGCCATCCTTAAAACTATATAGAAAGAGTCTGCAAGTGCTCCCCGTCATGGGCAGGCACACGGGGCTGTGTAGGACCACAGGCACCTAGATGTGCCTGGGGCAGCCGAGGAGGGCTGGTTTGCAGGGTTTGCACACATGCTTGTGGCTGCCCCACTACCGCCCCTCACCCGCACTGTGACCGTACTCGGGTGTGTCTGTGGTGCTTCATATATGAACCAGGTCTGGGGGACTGCAACTAGGGGTACACCTCAAATACTCCTTCTCTATTAAACATGGGGATTAATGGTGCAAAAGAAGGGCTAAAGGGCAGATTGTGACGATACACATGCACTTACAGAGCTACGTAAGCAACGATTCTGTTTTGGTGCTTTTGTTGGCTTTTCCCCTTTTCATGTGGCTTTCTTCAAGCACATTGAGTTGTAGGTTGGGTGCATTTAGAGGTTGTCTGAAGAGGACACATTTAGGACCAGCAATAAGCAGCTCTTGTTGCATAACCTTTCTGAACATGCTGTAGTTCGGCTTTTAAAAAATGATTTCAAAACTAACACTGAATTTCTCCCTGGGCAGTATTTCATCAGTCTCAAACAACTCCAATTGAACAATTATGTTATGAACTTACATTAAGGAAAGTGAACGCTACTTGTTACCTTGCCAGATTTTGAGCATCCAAGCTGCAAGGACTGTAAGTCAGAAACTATTTCTCTCTTGTTTGTATTAAGTCCAATTTGAAATAGTTAAAATTCTGGTCTTGCTCAGTCGCATCATGTCTGTAGGCTGCTGTGCAGACCTGCAAGGCTGACTAACACTCTGTCCTAATAAGCTTGCTAACAGCTTAGCTGTGAAATTCAAACTTTTGCAGCATAGTGTTGAAAAGATGAAATTCTGTAATCCAGCAAGGCAAATAATGCTGTCATAAGCATATATATTACATGGCTAAACACTGGTCCATCTGTAACGCTCGAGCTTTGACAGAGGTGTATTTTCTGGAGTCGGAGAGCTGGTTAGGCAGTGAGCACTAGCTGGCTTCTTCTAACCCAGCTGCTTCCCCAAATGATTCTTCAGGTTGAAAGGAAAATACATCTGGTGCTTCCTGATGTGACTGCTCCTGTGAACACTTTGAACGCCCCCTCTTGTCTGAGGTGAACTGGGCTTTATTTTTCACAGTGCTCTGTCTGCTTTATTCCCGGCTTATGTGGTTGTTTTACTGCACCTGTCAGGGATTTGATATTTAATCACTGGTCCTGTCTCGTGTGAGGGGACCACGATGGGTGCTCTGCTGCTGCTGGGATGCCGCTCCTCTGGGCTGGGCCTGCTGATGCGCCGAAGTGTTCTGCTTCGGGAATACTGTATGAGAAGCAGCCCCCTGAGGGACTGTGGGGGTCATTTGCGATACCTCTGCAGAACAATTAAATTAATGTAGGCCTTAATCAAACACCTCTCTGAAGACAGATATTGTTCCAGTTTCTGCATAAGTGACTCCCCAGGAGGTTCTTTTTTATGAACATAGGGGCTGGGTCCTTCCCATACCCCGAGCGCAGCCCTGCTTTCCGCACAGCTGGACGGGGCAGTGGGGCAGGGAAGTTGTTGACATGCAGTCAGGTATGGGTTGTAGAAGTCATAATCCTTTTTTTTTTTTCTTTTTTCTTTTTTTTTCTTTTTTTTTCTTTTTTTAGAATCTGAGTGGGTTATGTCAAAAGGAGAGAAAGCAGGACTGAGGAAAACCTGAGCTTTCCTTACCAAAATATGCCACAGAATTGTGCTTCAGTAAGTAGATAAAAGTATTTAACATCTCAAAACCCTTTTCCCCCTAGGTAAAACAATTTGCCTACTTCAACACTATGTCCCTCTAGATGTGACCGTTGCTTTGGCCCTAGCTCATTAGCTAGGTGAAACACCATTAATCTCCCAAATGCAGTTTGTGTACCTAGCTGCTTCTGAGTCACTCGGTCTTTTCACAGCTGGTTTCTCACCCAACTCTGTTCATGTTGATGTTTGAAGTCAGTCAGTGACCATCTGCTCTGTGGAAACAGGACTGGACTGCCTCGTTTAGATAGTGAAATCTTTGTAAGCAAGAAAGTGTGGGGTCTTTTTTCTAGGACTTACTGTTTAGTGAAGTGTCAGTTGTTCCTCAGTTGTTCCTTATTTTGGTATAAATGTCTGTTTTTCTAATTGGGCAATTTCAGTGCAACTTTAACCTTTAGGCTTACAGAAATTGATGCGGGGGAGGGAATAGCTGTCTCTCCGTGTTCATGTCCTTTGAAAAACTTTAATGTACTCAAATACACGACCTGTCCCCACATGCTCTCATCTCCTCAGGTAGCTGACAGACGTCACACGCGCTGTGCAGCAGCGTACCGGCATTACAGGACGTTGGCGAGAAAAGAGTTACGTGAGCTTCTTGTCACAAAATAGTTACCGCTTTATTGGGGAGGCAAAGAGAAAGCTGACAAAGCAGAGGGACGGTGAGGGCAGGCGAGGCGGGGAGGGCGGACCGCGCCGGCCGGGCAGCGCCGAGCCCCGGCCCGGGGGTGAGGGACACGACAGGCGGCCGCGCTCCCTCCCGGCGGGCCGGGGGGCGGCTCAGCCCTCCCAGAACCCGACGAAGAAGCTGCACAGCGAGTGCCACCGCTGAGCGCAGTANCGCCGCGGCTCCCCGCGGTAGGCGCAGCTCCGCGCCGCCCCGCCGCCCGCCGGCGGCCGACAGCTCAGCCGCAGCTAGCTGGACCCCGCCGCCGCCGAGCGCAGCTCCCAGCTGCAGCGGTGCTGCTCCGGCGTGGAGAACCGCCCCGCCGCCTCAGGGCCCGCCCCGCCGCCGGCGGCGGCAGCCCCCAGGGCCAGCAGGGCCAGCAGGGTCAGGGGCGGCCTCATCTCCTCGGCGCCGCGGGAGCCTCCTCCGGTGCCTCAGCGACGGAGCGTCCGCCCGCCGGCCCGCCGCATCCTCCCGCGCCCTGCGGAGACACAGAGACGGGCGGGCGGCTGCCCCCGCTGCTCCTACCCGCCGCCCGCCCCTGGGTCGCGCCAGTCTGAGCCGGTGGGGCTGGTTTGGGCGGAGGGGCGCGGAGCGGGCTTGTCCTCCAGGGCCATAACCCCCGGGGCTTCTAGCTTGTATGCCCCCCCTCCACTGACAGACCCCCGATGGCGGCGGGGCCCCGCGACCGCCCCAGCCGGGAAACTGTAACCCCGGGGGCAGCGTGAGCCGAGAGCCCGCACCCGCAGCATCAAAGCGGCGAGGGGCCGCTGCCCGGCAGCCCGACCCCGCTACCGACAAAGCGCTCCCCTAAAGCCCCCTCCTTTCCCCCCGAACCCGGTTCCCCCCATCCCACCCCGGTATTTTCCGCTCTGTCCCGGGGGCACTCACGGCGCGCTGTGGGGTGGGTGGAGGTGCCCGGGGACCGGCGTGCGAGGCGGTCTGCCGTCTCCGGCTGCCAGCGGCGGGGCCGGGGGTTATCAATGGCCGGGGGCTGCCCTCGCCGACGCCCCTCCCCGGCCCGCCGCCCGCGGGGGGACAGCGCGGGGACACGCGGGGAGCTCTGTGCCCCGACGGCACCGACTTGCGGGAAGTTCCCCCACACACACTCCCCTTTTGTTCGAGGAAACCACACGCCCGGACCGCAAAACCATCCCGGGGCTGCGGCGCCCCTGGGGGGTGGCGGAGGGAGCGGGGTCTGGGGGCCGAGTCGGGCAGCAGCGGCTGTGCCAGAGCCTCCCTTCGGGGTATGCTGGTGGATGAGAATAGTTTCATTTATTTCTTTTCCTTTGGAGTTGATGGAGTTGGATCACAACACGGGAATCTCATCTCGGAAGTAAAATATCGATGTGGGCTGTTCTGGGATGGTTAATTTTTGTTAATGTGGAGACAGGCTTCTATGCGGAAGGTGTGTTTTTAAAAAAATGCCCGAAGTTTCAAGAAAATGTAGACATGATCTTTATGTTACTGCACGTTTGAGGTTGGGAAATCAGACGCCAGTTTCAGGAATCTCTGGTCGGAATTGGGCTCTCAAAATCCACGTTTCGGTTTCATGGGTGATGATTTACTTTGCACATCTGATGATGATGGTGATGATTTACTTTGCAATCATCACTACTTAGCACTCTCATCCTCTGGAAGATCGAAAAGAAGCCCTGGAGTCCCCGGCAGCTCCCGGCTGGCCCCGCAGTGGCGGATCGGCCGAAGAGCGCGTCCCCGCTGGGCGCGCCCAGCCCAGCCCCGCACGGCGGGGTCGCCCCTCGCCCGGGGCACCTGCGGGGGGGGGCTCCAGGCTGCGGTGTCACAAGCCTTTGGAAAGATTATTGCTGAGCTCTCTGTATAGGTACGCTCGTATCCTCCGTGAATATTCATACCCTATATTTACATTGATGTGTAGATATTATCCAGACGGCGGTGTAACGCGGCAGTGGAACCGCCGCTGTCCCAAGGCGGGCAGGGCTGAGCCAGCCCTCCCCGGGCGCGGGGGACACCTAGTGACAGCCACCGCCCGGCCCGGGGCGCCGCAGCAAAGGTTTTGGTAGAGAAAAGCTAAAACGCAGCCTTCTTTACACCACGAGATAAATGTTGCTGTAATGAAGACTGACTGGGACAGTAACAACTGCTCTAGGCTTTCTTCTTGTGTCATCCCTCCTTTGCAGTGACTTCTTTAAAGATCCCAGTCCTTATAGTAGGGTACACGTGGGATAGGTGCTTGTGACTATGGCCACAGAGGCAGAAATGTGCCTAGATGCCTTTGGAGTCATCTGCACTCAGACATTTAGCTATTAGAAAGGCTTTCATACACATTTCTGTTCTAAATAGTCATGTGGGTGAGGATGTGGTTAGATCACATCTTAGGCTAGCTAAGCGTGGGTCCCTCCCTGTCTTCCCTGGGCCACCCATTGCTGCCCGTGTCTTTGCGAGGCACCAGCTCTTGACTAGTTGCAGCATGAGCTGGATCCAAGAACACTGGTTTGCCTCCAAGGCAAACCCTGATGGGTCAGAGCAAGGACATGATTTGGAGCAGTGGCTCTCCAAAACATCCCAGAAGAGTGCCTTAGTTACTCCTGGGTACTTGGGGGTACCACACCCCTCTAATCTTTCCTCATAGAGCTGTCCTATTTTGAATAAATAATACTCAGTGGAACTTGATGGGTGGAGAGGCTGATACTGACTCACTTATCTTTCTGTGCAATAAGCCCTAAAAAGGAAAAATTTCTGCAGAGGCTGAGAAAACAACTGCTGGAGAAGGTGTGGGGTGCAGGGTCCTTTATCTCAGGGAGAAGGGGAGCTCCCACTTCCTTGCAGCATTTCATACTTAGAGCATGGGGATATCACTCTCCCTATTTGGTTGTTTGGGGAGGGGAGACCAGCAGGGGGAGAGGATCATGAGAAGGAGATAAAATGGCTTAGGCAACAAACCTTAGGAGTGTGTTTACAACCAAGAATCTCAAGTGGAAGTCGGTATCTCCTTCTGTTTACAACCAAGAATCTCAAGTGGAAGTCGGTATCTCCTTCTGTCCTGGTATTACATACATAACTATCTCTGAAGAACAAGGCTTAGCTAACTGTTAGCTGTGCATGGCTCTCTGCTTAGCATGCTGGATTGCATAAATCCCTTTCAAGGGTGGTGAGGACTTCCTATGGGCTGTAGGAGGAATCTTGGCATCTAACTTAGGGCTGTGGGTACCATGAGGCATTATAAAGAACTGCATTATGACTTTTAAAACCCTCTGTGGCTCCAGTGAGCATAAGGCACATCATGTGCCTTAGCTTATTAGTCCACCAAACCTTGGAGTTGCTTTCAGATTAAGTTCTGACCACCTGTAATTGCTATATGTTACTACTGAGATCCTTGTCCATTTTCCACATTCTCGCTCTCATTTATGTAATGCAAGATGGAGCTGTCTAATATGTTTGGGATTGCTTTTATGGCAGGTTATCTTAAGCTTATCAGGTTTGGAGGGAAATACTACTGTGCTTTAATGAATGCTTTGCTGTTATGCTTTGATTTGGACAAGTTTACTTTTAAATCTCATGCAAGTTATTACTGTTCAGGAATTGAGGAAAGAAAATGAAACAGAATGGAAACTTGCCTAGTGCCCCCATGTAGTAATTTTATCCTCCCTAATCTTCTTCCCCATCTTCTTCTGATACCTTTATTTACACACACATTTTCCTCCATGATTGTGACTCATCTTTTGCAGTAAAGCAGATGTTCGTCTTTGATACTTCTTACTTCTGTATTAGTTTTCCTGTGCATGCTACAATTTTATATTGGGATATGTGGAGGGGGGCAGCAGCTAGCACCATGCAGCTGTTCATTCACTGCCACATCCCACAGTAGGGTAGGGAGAAGGGGAGAAAAAGGAGAAAAAAACCAAAAACCTCGTGGGTTGAGATAAAGACAGTTTAATAGGACAGTAATGGAAGAGAAAATAATAATAATGGTAAAAGAATATACAAAATTGTGATGCAACACAATTACTCACCACCGATTGCCCAGCTCGTCCTGAGCAGCAATTGTGGATTCCTGCCTCCCCCGGCCAGCCCCCATTTATATACTGAGCATGACATCTATAGTATGGAATACTCCTTAGGCCAGCTTGTCCTGTCTGTGCTCTCTCTCAGCTTCTACGGGAAGCTGAAAAAGTCCTTGACTTAATATAAGCATTACTGAGCAACGACTAAAACAATATGTTTTATCAGTATTATCCTCAAACTAAATACAAAACAGAGCAAGTACTAGGAAGAAAATTAGCTCTATCCCAGCTGAAACCAGGACAGTATCCACCTCTTATTCTATACTATCTACATCATGCCCGGTCTTACACTTTTCAATTAATCCTCACAGAATCACAGAACGGTAGGGGTTGGAGGGGACCTCTGGAGATCATCTAGTCCAAGCCCCCTGCCAGAGCAGGGTCACCTAGAGCAGGTTGCACAGGATGGCCTCCAGGCGGGTTTTGAATGTCTCCAGAGTCAGAGACTCCACCACCACTCTGGGCAGCCTGTGCCAGTGCTCTGCCACTCTCAAATTAAAGAAGTTCCTGCTCATGTTTAGATGGAACTTCCTGTGTTCAAGTGTGTGCCCGTTACCTCTTGTTCTATCACTGGGCACCACTGAAAAAAGACTGTTCCCATCCTGCTGGCACTGTCCCTTTAAGTATTGATAAGATCCCCCCTCGGTCTTCTCTTCTCCAGACTAAAAAGACCCAAGTCCCTCAGCCTTTCCTCATAAGAAAGATGTTCCAGTCCCCTAATCATCTTCATAGCCCTTTGCTGTACCCTCTCCAGCAGTTCCCTGTCCTTCTTGAACCAGGGAGCCCAGAACTGGACACAATACTCCAGATGCGGCCTCACCAGGGCAGAGTAGAGGGGGAGGATAGCCTCCCTCAACCTGCTGGCTACACTCTTCTTGAAGCACCCCAGGATGCCAGTGGCCTTCTTGGCCACTAGGGTACATTGCTGGCTCATGGTCATCCTGTTGTCCACCAGGACTCCCAGGTGCCTTTCCACAGAGCTGCTTTCCAGCAGGTCAGCCCCTAACCTATACTGATGCATGGGGTTATTCCTCCTCACCACTTTTTCTGTCTTTTATATGTATATAAATAGTGGAAACAGGGGCGGGTAGCCTGGGAGGAATACAGGGGAATGGTCCGAGCAGCCAGGGATCGGGTTAGACAAGCCAAAGCCCAGATGGAACTGGATCTGGCAAGGGATATTAAGACAAACAAGAAATCTTTCTTTAAATATGTCAGCGAGAAAAGAAACACCAGGGAAACTGTGGGCCCTCTCCGGAAGGAAACACAAGAACTGGTTACCCGGGATAGAGACAGGGCTGAGGTACTCAATGACTTTTTTGCCTCAGTCTTCACTGGCAAGGACTGCAGCCACACTGCCCGTGATGCAGAATGCAAAAGCCAGGATTGGGAAAATGGAGAACCGCCCACTGTAGA
>VUYV01000011.1:7909013-7943396 GCA_008711295.1 Anarhynchus alexandrinus | reverse complement strand
TCCCTGGAGGTGTTCAAGGCCAGGCTGGACGTGGCCTTGGGCAACCTGGTCTAGTGGGAGGTGTCCCTGCCTATGGCAGGGGGGTTGGAACTCGATGATCTTCAAGGTCCTTTCCAACCTAAACCATTCTATGATTCTATGATTCTATGATATATCTATCTATACAAACAGATACCATTCCCTTAGTCTGTGAGCCATCCCTCTAACATGTCTGTTGAGTTCATTTAGTCCATGACTTTGGGCTCCATTTGTCATAACAGTCTTTCAGGGCAGGAGAGGTTGTGTGTGGTGTTGGGTTGTTGCATGCTATATCTGGAGCTTGCAACCGTGTATCAAGAGCTATTGTAATTAGCCTTGAGGAGAAGGGGGAGGTGAAGGAAGGTGTCTCCCCTGTAGTTTGGCTCTCCACGGAGAAAAAGTAGTAAGTATAATTATTAATAGTTTCCAATAGATGGCTGCTGAAGTACGGAGATGACAGTGATGTTGAGTACAAGTACCAGATTAATCTCATGACCAAAAATTTTATCACATCATAAGCCAATGTTAAAAGTACAGCAAAATTATAATCTTGACCAAGTTCCCAGAGGTGACAAACAGTGCAACAGGGAACATATACAGCAAGTAAGGTGTTCCTAAACACAACCTCAAGAACAAGCACAACAACTTTGAGAGCAAATAAATCAGCATTGTGACCAGCGACTATTAACCTAACATAATGAATGCTTATAACAATTTTTTTCTAATGTGCTCTGGTCAGATTGGTGGTTATCTCAACCCGTTGTGCCCCATGTTGGGTGCCAAAAAGGACTGTCGTGGTTTAACCCCAGCCAGCAACTAGGACCACACAGCCCTTCACTCACTGCCACATGCCCCGCCCAACCCCCAAGTAGGATAGGGTGAAAAAGGGGAAAAAAACCCCAAAACCTCATGGATTGAGATAAAGACAGTTTAATTGAACAGTAACGGAAGAGAAAATAATAATGGTAAAAGAATATACAAAAGGAGTGATGCAATACAGTTGCTCATCACTTGATGACTGATTGCCCAGCCTGTCCCAAGCAGCAACTGCTGATTCCTGCCCTCCTGGCCAGCCCCCATTTATATACTGAGTATGACATCTATGGTATGGAATATTCCTTAGGCCAGCTTGCTCTATGTTTCCTCTCATCTTCTATGGGAAGCTGAAAAAGCCCTTGACTTAATAGAAGCATTACTAAGGAACAACTAAAACAATGTGTTATCAATGAGTAGCTGCAGTGCTTGTGAACAACTTCCCTTCTGTTCCACTGCAGCTGTAATCTCAATTATTCTCATACTAAATCCAAACCCCAGCAGCTACTAGGAGGAAAATTAACTCTATCCCAGCTGAAAACAGGACAGTAGGGAAAGATCATTCTTACATTACCAAAATCACTATATCCTTTTGATCTGTGGTTGCAGCTAAAATAATCTAGTCAGCCTGTGTTGCTGCTGTGGCTGGGTTTTAACTTCTCTTTCCCCACTGTCCCTCTCGCCTTAGAATATAATCTTTATAGTTCTAGAATTCACCTGGTTATGGAGTTATCTTTGAAAATGTGATCAAAGTGTGCACCATGGCAGAAATACTTGTATCTCAGAGAGCCTGAAACAAATGTCTGAGGAGTTAATGGGCCTGTCCATCTATGTAAACAAAATAGTGTGCTTACTATGTGACTCCTGCCAGGAAACTAAACTGGAAGGAATTCCAGCTGTGCTGGGCTAGATTGCAGTTTGGACTCTAATCCAAATTCTATCCCAACTTGAAAGTGAATATGAACACCCTCAGGAACAGTCTAAAACATGAGGTTCAGCTCAATGGAGAGAAGTGTAAGATACAGGTCTGAAACACCGGCACAAATGCAGGCTGAGGGATGCTGCCTAAATAACACATTAGAAGAAATGCACATAAGGCTACAGTGAATCACAAGCTGGATGTGAGACAACGTTTTTCATGCAACTGCGAAAAAGGCAGACATATAAACATAAACAAGGATATCACCTATAAGATAAGAAGTAATGCATGAGCTGAAGCCGGGCTTTGACTGGGGCATTGTATCCAGTTTTAAGTATTGCTCTTCAAGAAAGATCAAGATCAGCTGGATTGAGTCTGCAGAAGAGCAACGAGAATATCACAGATGTAGAGAATTTGATTTATGATGACACAGTTCAAGCAATGGGCTTGTTAACCTGAAGAAGAAAAGAACTAAGAGGGCAAATATGACAGCAGTAAAAATTCAATCACTGCTTAAAGCTGTCTCCTCCTTATGCATCTTTTCATTTCAGAAGTTCAGACCAGAGCTTTACTCACACTTCTTATTGATCAATGAATAAACTATGCTGTTAAATTTTAACTATGAACTGAAAAACCTATATTCTGTTTATAGGCCACTTCACCCACATTGATGATACCGTACAAGGAACTGGGTTTGGGCTTTGACTTCAGGGTTTCAGGCTCTGAAAATTCAGTTGAGTTAACCATCTGTTTTTTTCTGAAAGCTCCAGTAACTATGAAGAACCAAAGTTATTCCCCTTATTTTAGCCACTAGGATTGCAGCAACAATTGCTAATGCTTGCAAGAATACTTTTGCTTTACAAGTGGAAAGAAGCACCAGCCTCCAGCCCTGTCATTATAAGCTCCTTTTCAGAGAAGTGGGTAGTGTAAAGAACGTTGATGATTCATAAATCTTAATTGTTCTAAATACATAACATGAGCATAGCTGTGTTTAACCTACTTCTTTGAGCTACTGGTTTGTTTTTTTATTTCTTGTTACTGGCTCAAGAGAATAAAAGCATATTTAATGTGGTAATAAGCATCGTCTACAGGGAGATAGACAGACCTTCTCAGTTACCGGGTTTAGTTCAGGGCACGCTGAGCTTTGCATCATCTAAAAGACAAAAACTGGTGGCTGAAGAGCCATGCTGAGACAGATTTCTCAATTTGATCATGAAGCAGAGTAAGATGTTACCTTGCACTGGGAAGGTGCCCAGCAGTCCCATCCATCTCTGCTGGCCACCTCAGAAGTTCAGTCCCTGAAGTGTATCATGTATTTACTGGCTTTACTGGGGGAGGTGTCTAATGCTTCATGTCCAGTTATGCTGGAGGATCTTCTGAATGCAGACAGTTATATGGCCCCTTACTTTGAGCTAGAGCACTGCAAGGCAAAGTCACGAAGCATTTTTTCTCCTTCCACCATAAGCTGGCAAATAAGTGCGAAAACTGAAAAGAGTTTTGTAACATTATTTACTGGTTAATATATTATTATCACCTTTAACCTGCAGAGAGCTGAAAATCTGAGTTTTGTGTCCTGTTTACGAGAGCATAGAAGGAACAAAGTGAAACATGGATTTCCTTGCTCACATTTTCCTTTAAAGTGTCTTCTAGATCCTATTTAAGCTCTTCTCCGGGGTCAGACGATGCCTTTGTCAGGGTTTTTGGTTTGTGTGCTGGTTCTTTCCTTCCCTGCCAATAAAATTCCAATGAAGTTCAACCCAGCCTTTCATTCAAAAGATGGCTTTTGCAAAATGATAGAAAAGTTAAATAAAATGCATGGTATTGTCCAGAGGTTAGAAGATTTACAAGTCAATTTCTTATGCTGCAGAATCTGTTTAAAATCATCCATATGCCCATTTTTCAGTCAACAGATCACGCTGCTGCTGAATGCTCTGTTGGAAGCCAGGCCATTGCAGGGTGCTTCAGAATCATCCCAGAATACGGTTTATCCTCAATTAATTTGCTTTAACAAGAACTGTTCCACATATGTTTCCATCATCTTTTCCGTCTCACATTCCCTGCAGGTTTTTTTTTTCACAAGCTGGTCTGAGATATTTGCCTTGTGTTCTCCGATGCTGTGTTTTTCACACTGGAGTTCAGGAAGTCTTCGTGATTTGAGTTTCTGGTAGCAGTTCCATTGCTCCATCAGAACCACTTTGTTCCCTGGACCATGTGTACATACATTTCTTACTTTGACTTGTATATTCTCAACTCAGATTGTTGTATTTCTGATTAGAGATATGTAAGTGCGTACTGATTTTTCCAAGCATGTAATTTTTCTTATTTAAAATGCCACCTATTGAACGTTTTCTTCTATAATCTGCTTTCACTGTGAGAATGCTTCTTTTCTACTCATGTAAAGGGTACCATGCTTATTCTTTACCTTCATAAGCAAACTTATGAAGCTTTTTCATTTCTGTTTCTCAAATGTTTGTCAAAGAGTCATTGTTGTCTCCTTTCACAGAGAACCCACATGACCACTGTTTCCTACCTTCATTCTTCACTGTATAATTAATGGACTGACCTCGGCATCGACAATGCTCCTTGTTGAGCTTGGTATGGGAGCTGCTAAAACACCCCTACCGCTCCAGGCTTTTCTATCAGCTGATCAAAACTTTTAAGTCTTGTGGAAGGCTGAACTTCAGCTTTGCCCTTCCTATTACTTAAGCTGGTTGAAAATAAATCAGCCTCTGTCCTCTAATAGTGGAGGAAATCACAGAAAGAATTGACTGCAAGTACTACTAAACAGAGGACTTCATTAGAATACCAAAAAAAGACCATTGCCTTTCATAGAACTTACAGCTGGTCATCCTACAGTTGATTTAAAGAAGCAGAAAATATATTCTTCTGTTGCAACATGCATACAGACCTTTGCTATGTAATTCAAAAACCATGCAAGTGGTGTACAATGAAAATGAGTTGCTGTTTAAATTGATCTTGGCCACTTGCTTTTGACATAGACAGAAAGAGAGGAGGGGAAAACCTAACATTTAATCTGAACATTTCTAGCAATGTGAAGTGTTAAAAATAACTCAACAAATACATCTTGAGACTATCTCTTTACTGTCTTTCACAACATGGTGGGGATCACAAACATGCTATGAAAGTCTTATTTCATCATCTAAGTGAGAAGAGCAGCTAAAGAGTATAAAGGGAAGAAAAAGCTAAAATGATGCAGGAGATCAGCTATTAAAATGATACCAGAGAATACTTGTATCAGATGGTGTGAGAGAGCATTTTTATTCAAGAAGCAGCAGGCATAGCGTGAGGATGGCAGACGGATGGTAATGTAAAACCTGGTACTGCAGCATGAACTCCCCATTCGCCACGTGTGGGAGGAAACGTGTTGTACAGATCACCGAGAAAACTCAGAGGGGTGGGATTGCTTCTTATTTTTCTTCTTTTTGTGAAATGAGAGGAAATTTCACATTCTGAAAATGTAAGTTGTGAGGGTTTTATTAACGAAATGTAGTTGCAGAGGTCTTCCAAAAGGAAACAAAAATTATAATTATTTGACAACCAAGTTGTAAACAGAAGACAGCATTCTTTAAAATAGATTAAATGTCTTGTAGTTTGAGCAGAAAATCTCAAAACCATATATTGAAATGCAAGTTTTTAAAAATAATTTCTATAAAAAAAGGTCTGATCTACCATGTTCCAGGTAAAATTCCAGAAAACCTAAATGGCAAATGTATTAAACATACAACAAATTGACCAGGTAGGCTTAATTTTATTAAATAATCATAATAGAAATACTCTATTTTTCCCCAAGGAAATATATAACATGGATAACGCTTTCTGTATACCATCACAATAAAGTACCTCACCTGAAACCGGAGTAAGTTCAGACACCCAACTTGTTCAGATATTCAGTTTATTCAGAGCTTAATTCTTTTACCAAACTGTTCACAAACTGAAGGCTGAATATTGGTTTTCCACGGAGTGAGCTGATATGTAGACTATTACAAGAAAGAGTAAATGTTAAGAGATAATTATGAAACATGTCACTTACCTAAAAGGTAGATGATTTTTCTCCAAAAAAAACCCAACTCAACAGTTGTATAGAATGATGTGTTTATTTTTGTTTATACTGTGGTTTAATCTAAAGATCTGAGGCAGTGAGAACACTGGTGTATTAGACACTAGCAAGCAATGAAGTCGGCCCTGCCCTATAAATGAAAGTGATTCTTATGGGGCAGAAATACACAGGGTATACAAGCCTGCCTGTATTCTGACAGCACATGATTCATGGCACTTGGATTACAAAATTAAAACCAGTTTGATATTGTGGGTTTTTTTTAAAGTAGAGTTATAATATGCATAAGCACCAAATAGAAAAAAAACATAACAAACATCAAGGAAAGACACCTGATTAAAAAGAGAACTAAGAACCTAATATTAATAGAAGCAGCTGAGCAGCATGTTCTTGCTGGTGCTTGTTTGCCTTGACACTACGCAGGCCACCAAGTTTCCAAAAGGGTGTTTTCCGGTTTGATACAAATGTGCATGCCATTACCAAGCCTTTGCTGCAAGCACAGTCTTTCAAGCCCTTCTTTTAGTGGTATCTTGTGTTATAAAATATGGTATTTTATTCTTGTGGTAGAAGATACAGAATATTCTACCCATAAAACCAAGCAATAGTAAACACTGCACTTGTACATTTTTACCCACCTGTTTTCTTTTTTAGTTTGCTACTGTGAGCTCTTTGGTCTGGATCCCCAAAAGCTCAGGTGTGCCATAGCTTCTGTGGGTTCTGCCACCAGACTCAGCCTGCACTCGTCGTCCTAACACGTCTGTGAAAGGCTTCTGGTGCATGTGGAAAACTTCACGTAGACAGCTGTGGAAAGCTTAGAAGTGATAACAGATTTTATACCCAAAACATAATTTTCCCTTCGTATTCCATAGCTGCTGTTGTTCCCAAAGAGCACAATTACTTTCCCCATTGCCTTGCTACTCTCAATATGTACCAAGGGGTTAGCAAACTAGGACAGAATTGAACAATTGATAAACTGAAGTTCCTTCTCATATTTCTTAAGCAAGAGAACAATCACTCTAAGAGTTATTTTCCTCAATTTAGAAAGAAAAGGGAATCACAAAACCTAGGAACCTTTCTGTTGCACCTGTGCTAGTGCTTCAAAGAGTTGTGGAGAAACTAGTTAATTCATCCCCTTTGCTCCACAAGTTAGGAAATGGGTATTATTTTTGTGGTACATATAGCAAAACAGAAATGTAGGTAGAATACATGATCCCATCCCAAAATCAGAATGTCAAAACCCCAGGCATCCTGATGGCCTGCCGGACAAGCCTATCCCACTGGAGATGTGGGCTGGTTCTGACTGTATTTTGGTGAGGTCCGAAGGAGAAAATCACATAAATGAAGTCCTGCCCTGACACTCTGCCGTTGTCCCTGTGCTGCAGCCCACCGTCCCCTCTGCTATGTGGTGGACTACATCACTGGGTGACCACTGAGCAGGGCCTGGGACTTGTTAAGACTGAAAAGGATCATCCTCTGGGATCTACATTTCAATTTTTCTGAAGACTTCATGTTTCTGAAAGAAGTCTTCCCATTGGGGACTGAGTACACCCAGAAGAAAGCTGCTTCTTAGAGACAGGAGACAAGAGGTGTGCGGAGCATTAGTTCCATCGCTGGACAAAGCACATTGTGAATGCACTTTGCCCTTTTGTGCAATCTCTTTACATCCACTGTGGCCATGTATGCATCTTTTCTTCTGTTAGCAATTGCAATTGCTCTCCCCTTTCTGCATCCTGGTCTCTGGGCCTAAAATGCTCCATTAGAAATAGAAAATATTTTTTCCACACCCTGGCTTAATAGGAGAGCATAGACATGAGACCTTTATATTACCAGGTCAGGTGGTAACAGAATCTCAGCAAATACTACAGTATCAGGCAGGGAAGGAACTGCTTGTAGTGTATGGAGGACGCATGCTAGCGTGGTGGCAGGCAATATAGAGCAGTGGGATTGCATGCAGGCAGACTGAAATTTAGGAAAAATCTATTTTGTGAATACAAGATTGCATGATGTTAGATGCTCAGCCTAAAGGCTGTCAGAATCACAATGACTCCTTCTGCTCAGTACATCCAGTTCTTCCAGATTAACCTCTTGGAGGTGCTGAAATTCTTTGTATTTTCCTTTTTAACATGTATCAGTAGACTGAAGTCTTTGTTGCTGGAGCAACGTGCCATGAAAAGCTTTTATTCTTTCTTACCACACATGATGCTCTTGCCAAGAGTGATGGGTCTTCTGCCTCTAAAATCCTGTAGCCTAAGTCAGAATATAATGTTGATGAGGAAAATTTTCTGCCTCATTGCAACCACGCTATAGCTGATGTCAAGAGACAGTGATGAGTGTTTCCTGAATGGAAATGTATGATTTTTCTAAGTAATACAGAAATATTAGTGTCAATACTACTCACGTAGTATTAAACTGCTTGAAAATTTTCCCCTGTACTGCTGTTCTGCCTTCAAGGTTATTTCTTTTTTTATTGTGTATAGATTTCTTTCATCTTCCGTCAGTATGTTTGCCAGGAATGACTCTTTTGACTGGGCTGCAGGGGAGCAGGCATGTTGTAGCAACACCTAGGGAGAAAAAAAATATATTTGGAAACATATGACTTGAGGCATTGTTTGAACTCAGCTTGTGCCACCCCAAAATTACACATTTCAGCTTTATAAAGTAAGACATGTTAAACAACAATTGAAGCTCAACAAGACATTTACAATTCTAATTTTTTGCCTGTCCAACTTGCTTGTCTCTGGAAGTTAGGCTTAAAGTTCACAAGGGGGATTATTTAGATGCAAAACAAAATGTTGTTTCTATAAAAAAAGAAATAAAGGTAATGCATATTCAGCTAAGCAGCTATTGCATATTATCTGGAAGCAAACGTGACGGTAGTAGTGACCACAATGACCTGTGCTTCAAATAAAATCAGTTTATTTGACTTGTCAGATAACAGCGCAGCACAAAAGGCATTATGCTTTCTCTCTGTTTTCTTGTCCCTGGACCAGCCCCAGATGTGCAAAAATAGTGCCTCTGAGGATCATCATAGTGACTTTTTACCCCACCTCAAGGAAATGGCTTCCACTACAAACATCTTTCAAGCTACTTTATGCTCCTTTAGTAGCATAAGTACAGTCAAAATCTAGCCCCTTCTTGAAAGAAGCCTGCAGTAAGCTGTTATGTCCCCAAAACAGCCTATTGTTCCCAGTAATAGTTGCTCTGTATGTTATGCTTCCTTGTGCCTTGCATGTGCACATTTTATGAAGTCATTTAGGTGGCTATCTTGAGAGCTAGCTATCTTAATACCCATTAAAATCTAGCCTTAAAAGGTTCTTGAAATGCATCAGTGGTGCAGAACTTTTATTAGAGCTCCATCAATAAAAACTGCCTTTGTTTTCAAGAAGAGTCTTCCTATGAGCAAAATGCTGTTAGGCTGGTTAAAACGTAGTCTAGGTGGCCGAGCTGGGCCTGTGGGGAATACCTACAGTCAGTGCTACAGTGTTAAGACAAAACAGGGGGCCTAACAATATGCAGCTGGAAATGAAAAGTGGGAAAGGAAACAAAAGCAGAAGTAGTCACTATTACCTTTTAAAAACTGTTTGAAAGGAGAACATCACACTGGAGGAACATCTGCATAAATGTAAGAGCAAATGTGGCTTTTATTGTTGATGCCACTTATTGAACAATTTGGTTTCTAAAGGATTCTTCTCTTCCAAGCTTCTTCACGGACGTTGTGAAGAAGACAGCAGGACAGCAGGACAGCACTGTCACTGCCACAGCACACAAGGGGCAGTGGCAGGCCCAGCACACTGGTTCCCTGCACCACGCTGTTCACCGAGGGGCCACCGCAGCAGCAATAGAGGGTTCCAGCAGTAACACAGCCACAGTGCTGCATGAAAGGACACGAGCAGAGCACCTCAAGGACATCCTGTTCATGTGGAACGGCCCCTGCCCCCAAGTGCCAGTGCCCTGGGAAAGGGACAGGCTTTGGAGAATATGGGCAAAGTCTTTCCTTTTTTTGGGGGTCCACCTAGCAGAGCAGAGGATCTCTTTTGACTATTGCTGTGGGTGTGAAAGGTGTAATAGCGGGAGTGACTGTAGCAGAGCGCTTTCTGGGTTACGATGGTGCAGATGTTTGGGTTTTTTTAAGCTCTTGAAGAGCTGAAGGCTGGCAGCACACCAAGGAGGCATCAGTCTGGTGCTACTGTAATTCATGGCTTGGGAGCACTGGTACTACAGGATAAGCACGCTTAGAGTGAAAATTATGGTTATTGATTACCACTATCAATTAATTTATTGTCACAATGTAGTTTGGCAGCACTAATATTCTGCTATAGTCCAAAACATAAGAGACAAAATGTCTCATTGCACATTTGCTGCCTTGAAACTCAGCTCTCATATATTTCCTTCCCTCTGTCAACAAATGTGCACCAAGAACATTTGCTGTGATGCTGCCTCTGATGACTATATTACTGATTTAGGCATTAGTAAACACTCTATGCTCTATGTTATTTTATGCATCCATTTATTTAAACTACTTTGGAAAACTGATAGTTCTTATCACTTTGGTTTTCATATTTTTATTGCCTAAAATCTAAATGGGATGTTAGACTTTTCAGACTGACCATCAAACAAAAGATCAAATCCAGCTCTGCATACACAGTAAAGATCATTACCTCTTGTCAGGTTTTTCGTATGATGTCTACTGATTCAGCTTTGTTACCGACAGCAAAAAAATGCAACTAGTTTGCACACTCAGTGATGTTATCTCCTGTCTGTTGCTATCCGCCATCACCCCCATCGCTGGTTTTTTTTTTTCCCCTTCAGCTAGTCAGGGCCTAGGGAGTTTTTCCTCTCATCCTAAAGTAGGTATCTTCATCTGGTCCAATAAATCCCTCTAGACACATTTGACTGTTTGGTCTAGATCTCCACTGACTGTACTAGAAGCTTAGACAACTTGCTCGCATGTAGTTAGTTACTTTTCATACAGAAATCATCACAGGATTTGAGCGCATGAAATGGTATATATAAACTCCATTCAGCCAGTTCAGATCTAAATATGAAAAGAGTAAAATGAAGTGATGTGTTCTCACTGAGGGTGGGTGCAAAGATGAATTTAATTAGTTTTTTAAAAAAAAATTAAAATCTTGAATTGCAGAAAACTCTATGAAAATAATCTTTAAAAAAAAGGGGAACCTAGCAACAGTTTCTGCAAATTTTAAAAATGAAAATGTCTTCTCACTACCTAAACTAAAAAAAACTGGCTCAAGATGAAATTCTGCTCCTCTGGGTGATGAAGATAAACCTACATTTTCCTCAGTGTTTTCATTCATTTTATGCTATGCACATGTAAAGATCCTGCATACATGTCCACACTTTATTTATTGCTGTCAGTAGTTCCACTGATAGGCGATTTTCCTGTTGTGTAGCTTGTTAATTTAGAAAAAGGTGAAATGCAAGCATAAGCCCTAGGTTTTCTAAAATGATTGATGATTAGATACAGGTGGGGATTGGTGAGGGATAACAAGCCCAGATCAGGATTACTGTAAGTTTTTTTTCTCAGGCCAAATATGCTAGGAAAATTCAGAACTAACAAATCTTCTTGGCGCGCTTCTTTGTGCCTGCCTTTGGTGTAAATGCAAACTGGTTCTTAAGAGAAACAGAAAATTGAGGAGTAGTTTGTACCCAAGGGGTGCATCCTGCTGTATGTCCCTTTGCAGTAAGAAAGGGGAGAGGATTCAGGAAAGTGAGTTAAACTATAACAATGAGGTAAATAAAGTTAAGAGTTATGTGGTGGGAGTCTGTAACCATGGTGATGAAACCACTTAAGCACATCAGAGTCCAGGGGGACTGGACTGGTAGTGCTTAACATCCAGAAAGGCACTTCAAGCCCCCAGGTGAGAAAAAAAAAAAAAACAAAAACAACAAAACAGTTTATGAAGAACAGAGAATTTTTGACAAAGGAATTTTTACTGAGAAGTACTCAACTGATTGAAATATACTTAATATGGTGTGCGTAGGTGCATCATTGAAATCCAACACAAGAGGCATGATTTTGGCAAAAGCAAAGCAACAGATGCTTATGGCAACTGAATTTTATAACAGATTTCTCTTTTTACTACCTAGGTCAGCTGTTTCTCACTGAAATTAAAGCTTTACTGAAATGTTAAGGCATCAGCTTAGTATCAGAGGGAAAAGAAAAAAATAAAATACAGTTGAGGTATGATCTTGGCTTCCTTTACATTGATATTTCCACTGAATTCAGCATTTGTTAAAGTTACACCTAACTTTGGATTCATTTGTGGACAAGATTTAATATTTTTATCTTTATCATAGCAACTATATGTACTAGTTGCTAAATCAGAACTATTTAATTTATTTTCCATTTGCACATATATTTGGATGGACTTTCCAAGGACAGACACCATGTTATTTAGTCTGTATTCAACTCAGCAAAACAAATTACAGCCATTTAACAAGAAAAAAAGGGAGGAGGAGGAAAGATTAATTTTGGAAAAATATTGTCTCTCTGATGCCTTGGAAATATATTTTGCAATATAAAAAGGCTGAAATAACTTTCACAGCCTTTTATGAATTGCCTTTCCTGAAAACATCCAAGTGGAGGAACCAAAAAGCTTATATAAATATAGAGCTGAATATCCATATGACTGTACTGTTTTTTGCCCTGAGAAGTGTCTGCTTAGACTGTGGACAGTGGAATCATTTGTCATTTTGGTGGTGGTGGTTTCCTTTTGATTTTCTTTTTTTTTCTGCTTTGCCTATTATTCAAAGATGGAGCAGTGGGTTGTGGGAAGGAGGGGAAGAGTTAGAGCTGGAAACCCTCTCCCTCTGCAATATCTGCAGGTCTGTGTGCATTTGTGAAGGAGAAAGAAGATGGGGAAGGTGGAAGACATTCCCTGCAGATTGGATATATGGGTAGACTTCTAATATGAGGGGAGGGGGAGACTGGGAGGAAATCTAATGTTTTTAGGTTTTGCATATTAGGATTTTGCTAATGGGGAGTTTCTCTGAGAATGCCTTTTTCTGTTATTATGGTTTGAATTGTAGAATTGTCCCAGGGCTTTATGTCTTCTCATGCCAAGTGACATGTGCTTTTTCAGTCCATTCCGGTTCCTGGAACTGTTCTGAGTGGAGGCAGCGCTGTAGCTGTAACAAGCTTCTTAAAGTCAGTGGTGACCTCTGAAAGCCTGTGTGTAATGCAAAATAAAGTCCTACATAAATAAGATGACAGGCAAGCAGATAAGCAATAAATAACAGAACACAAAAATGTAAGCATAATGTCAAGGGTGCACATGTGTTGTAGTTAATCTTTTAAAAAAGTATTGCTTCGAAAGCAAGACGAAATCTTGCATCAGTGCGGCATTCAAGTACATCTTTGCTGTCCTACTGTTGGCTCCTGCTACAAAGGTGCTGTGTGTAACTGGTGCCAGCACATTTGGTCTTAGAACCAGCACCCTGATGGCTGGTTACGGAAATGTCACCTGGTACCTCTGCTGGCACTTCTGCCACACAGGGGTGTGGGAACCAGCCTGAGTCTTTCCTGAGGACGGAGTTCTTGTCCTCGCCCTGCTGTGTCTCCAGCTCCAGAGACCTCTGCCTTGAAGCTTACGTTTCCTTTTCTTTGAAGAATGCTATTTACTTTTTAGCCCAGTTGTCTAAGAATGTACGCACACATGCGTGCACATAGCTGTCTCTGTTCACCCCCATGATTAACTTTTAAACCCAATGAACAATTTCAGAGAAATTTGACAGCGGGGAAGAGCTCTCAGCTGGATACACATCTCTACAGCCACCCAAGGAGGCTACAGAGACATTATCCCTATTTCTCATGTGCGATATAATAGTGAGAAAGGCTGTCGTGTCAGCGCACCTACGTAAGCTTTTAATTGACCACAAGAAGTTTGTATTCATTTCAGTTGTGTAGTAGAAAGAAATAAGTGCTCTCAGGAGGTGTAGCTGGTTGAGAAGTTTGTAGACTGACAGAAGGAAAGGGAGTGGGAATTATGTGCCTGAACAGAGAAGGCATTTGGTATACATCAAAAAGCCCCACTTTGCTGAACTGGAACATGTTTTGATTCGGATGTTTAGACGTTGGCTAATAAGAGTGTTAAGGTATCTGTGAGGTTGGACTGTTTTGACACCCAGGCTATTTAAAAGCTATTTTTTAGGTCCTTGTGACGTTAATGGTATTGTAAATGTGGAACTACTAATAATGGAAGTGAACTGCTTTTAGTCAGTAAAATGCCTTACATATATTGTGGTGAATAAATAAAGTAGCATGTAGATTTGATGATCTGAGTTGCAAAAAGTGTGTTTAAGGAATAGCTGTAGACCTCCCTAAAATAATACTCTCCTCATTTGTGATTCATTTTGTCCTGCCAAGTCAAGAAAGTTGTGATCCAGAAATGGATAACAAATTACTGCCAAGGTTTTGAACCTAACACTGGTACTTGAACCTAACAATGCTAATTGAATCTTGTGTAATCTAACACAGCAGCTTGCCCTGTCATGAGAAAAATGTCAATTAGAAATCACAGTTGATCACCAGAAAAAATTCTTGGGAAAATAAATCTTGCTTATTTACTGTTCAAAGAACTGCGTGGTCTGTAGTATGCTTAACATTCAGGAGCCTTCCCAGTGTAGGAAAATAAAAATACATACAGTATCAATATTTATGTGTTATTAAATCGGCAACAGCAGAAGACGTAGTCTGAAGGGCTGTGCACTGCAGCTTTCATATGAAGTACCTTCAGTAATATGCCACTTAAAATGAGTATAAACAGTTTATAATACGCAATTTCTGAAATTTATTGCAGCTTTGAACATTACACTGCACTTACTACAATGAACCTTACAGCTGTAAACTATTATAATATGTATCATCTTCACATCAGTAATGACTGTGATCACTTAGGTACAAACAACTATTTCCAGCATCACTTACAAAGAGCAATTTTAAATTGTCCCTTTAAAAAGCTTCAGTAAAGGCCATCTGTTTTTTTCTTCAGGTAAATATCCATTTATTTTCAGGTACAATCTGACCTGTTAATGAACCTTATTTAAACTATAGTCAAAAGCACTGATACAAATAGCTTTTTTTATTCTTAACACAAATATAGTTTCATAAATCAAAGCTACCATGCATTTCTGATTATTCTTAAGAGAAAACGTTATTCAAAGATATTCATTGCTTAATTTCTGCAGCCCACTCTGTCATACACTAAGTCTCCATCACTCCGTATATTAAATCCAGGCCCCTTCCTGGGTGAGACAGCTCCCATAGGCAGGGCAAACCTTGTGAGAATGTAAATCTTTGCCTTCCATTAATTAACAGCTTTTGTCACTGATAATGAGACTGTAGAAACACTTAAAAAAAAAGCTTCTGTGCGTAATAATTTCATGTGTGGCCTTGACTGCCAGAAGACTGCCTGCCCACAGAAGGAAGATGTGTGTGGGCAGGGAGAATTAACTCTCTGAGGGATGGAGCAGGCTGAAACTCTTGCAACAGAAACAAAAGTGTCGCAGGCAGCAAGGGAGTCACACCGCAGGACAGTGTCTTATCAGGTGTGTCAGTATATCCTCAGGATGGGTTTTAGTGTGGAGGGGGCGAGATGAGAAGTCTCTTACAGCTCTGAGATATAATTTGGGGGTTTTGGAGTTCTGGAGGAGATAAAAGATGCTGACACTCTTACAAGACATGTTTCTGGTTTATGTAAGAAGGAAGAAAGGTAGCAAGGAAAATCTCACAAATTGATTGACCCTTTGCCATCTGATTATATATACAGTTCACTTATCATAACCTAGAAAATAATCAAAGGGAATCAAAACAAAAACTATGCATCTTATATCTCTTCCAAGGAAATACTAGGTTTATTTCAGGGTTGTTCTCCAGATGAGGCACTAGGCATGCTGAATGATAGCTGTTAAATGCTAAGAAAAATGGGTAAACGCCAAGAGAAGAATGGAAACACACCAATGGGGTCTTAAAGTTCTTATCTGTATGCTTTTTTTGCCTTCAAGAAAATAGCTAAGGATCATTGCATTAAAAAAAAAAAAATCAAACATCTTAAGCTTGGTGCTTAAGGAGTCGTGTTGTCATAGCGAAGCAGGACTAAAAAAGATCTCGAGACTATGCCTCTGCCCCAAGACAGGATTAACAATGCCCATGTCATTTCTGACAGATGTTTAGCAATGTCATCTTAAAGACTTTTACTGAGAGAGATGTCATAACCTCCCCAGGCAATCTACTCCAGTGCTTAATTATCCTTATTCTTAGGAAGTTTTTCCAAAGTCTTACCTTGGTCTTTCTTACAGTTAAGCCCATTACCTCTTGTCCTGCCAGTCTTGGCCATGAAGAACAGATTACAGTTGCACCCAACTATCCATGAAGGACACATCCCTGAAAAGATCAGGACAGCAAAAGCAATGTTTCTCATAAGAATTAATGTCACGGAGGGAAATGTGTACAGAGACTTAAGAACTACACATGATTTACATTCCCAGGAAGCAGGAGAAGGATCACTGGGAGGAGAGTCTGGCTTTTCAGTGGCTGGCTTTTCAGCATGGATCACTGTTCTGAAAGATGTAAAACTGAACATCCCAAGAAAACTCTTGCAGTGTAAGTATTCTTGACATCTCTTTCTGGACAGTTGCATCTTCATCATCAGCTCAATCATAGACGAAGGACAGAAAAATGGGGTAAAGATGGTGGTTAGTGGAGCACTCTCCCCGTGGTATGGCTGTGTGTGTGAGAACCGCAGTCACTTATCCCTCTGGAACGGGGCGATGGGGTCCCTCACACTGACCAAGCCCTGTACAGGGGGTGATCGTTTCCAGGGACAGCTCTGCCTCGCAATCAAATTGCAAAATGGCTGGTACCTGATGACTCTTGGGGCTGCTGCCAGGGGCAGCCTGCATCTGAGAAGTCACAGGCCTCTTCTCCACAGACATCTCCTCACTGCTGTCCTCTCCCTGAAGGCTCACAGCATGGGGTACAGGCTGCACCCAGGCAGTGATGGCAGGGGGGGGGACTGACGATGAGGCAGCTCCTTCCTTCTGGCAGGTGGTGTCGTGGTGATAGGAAACCAGCTCATTGCTGAAGTTGACCCTCTCCACATCAGATCTGGGTGTGCCACAGCAGAAGCACCGGCAGCCCAGCAAGTTGCTGAAAGCCCGCCTGAAATCTGCGTTGAAAGCATAGATCACTGGATTCACTGAGGAGTTGGCCCAGCCGAACCACACAAAGATGCTGAAGGTGGTTTGGCCAACGCAGGGTGACTGTCCTTCATGGTCGCTCTCCTGTTTGGGCTGGCAGAAAGGCAGCAGACAGTTAAGCAGGAAGAAGGGCAGCCAGCAGCAAACGAAGACTCCCATTATGACGGAGAGGGTCTGCAGCACCTTGGTCTCCTTGCGCAGGGAACTCCGCAAAGAGGAGGTGGGCTCCTTGCCGTGAGCTGGCCACTGGCCTCCTGCTCGCTCGAGGGTGGAGATGCGGCGGATCTGGGCCTGGGCAATTCGGTAGATCCTGGTATAGGTGATGATCATGATGGCCACGGGGATGTAGAAGCTGATAAGGGAGGAGGTGATGGCATAAGTGCGGTTCAGGCTGACATCACAGTGGGGTTTCCCAGGCAGCCAGGAGCTTGGATATCTCGTGTCCTTGGCTTTATGCCAGTGTAGCTGCACTGGGATGAAGGAGATGAGGATGGAGAGGGTCCAGGCCACAGCTATCATAGCACAGGCAAGGCGCTGGGTCATCCTGCGCTCATAGCGAAAGGGGCTGGTGATGGCCCAGTACCGGTCCAGGCTGATGATGCAGAGGTGGAGGATGGAGGCGGTGGAGCACATGATGTCGAAGGCCACCCAGGTGTCACAAAAGCGGCTGCCAAAGAGCCAGTAGCCACCGGCCACCTCAGTGACCGCCTTCCAGGGCATCACCAGGAGGGCCACACAGAGGTCCGAGACGGCCAGCGACAGCACGAACCAGTTGGTGACCTTGGCGCGCAGGTGGCGGAAGCGCAGGACAGCCAGGCACACCAGCGCGTTGCCCACCAGCGTGCTCAGCACCAGGGCGCCCAGCAAGCACCCAGTGAGAGCCCGCAGCGCCCGCGGCACACCCCCCTCCGCCGCCGCCGCTGCGCTCCCCATCGGGGGCGCTCCCCCGGGCCCCCCCAGCCGCTCCCNCCCCCGCCGCCTGCCTCAGTTTCCCCCGCGGCGGCGGGCGGCGGGGCGGGCGGCTTCGGGACTACTCACCGCGCCGGCTGCCGGGGGCCGCTCGCCTTTGGCCTCGCCGCGGCTCCTCCGGTGGTTGAGGGGACCGTCCCGAGTGCGGAGCGGGCGGCGGGGGAGCCCCGCAGCTTTCCGCCCGGAGCGCTGGGGTGGCGGAGCCGCAACGTCGGGCGGCGGCGGCGGGAGGCGGCGGAGCGGGCGGCCCACGGTCGGACGCAGCTTTGCTGCCGGCTCGGGGCGGGGGGGGGGATGAATGAACGGCGTGGGAAGTCCTCGGGATGCAGCGACCGTCGTAACTGCACGGAGGGAGATTTGCCCACAGCATCGCCCCGGGCCGAGCCCGTCTTCGGTCTGCCGTCGGGACCGGCGAGAGGGGCGGGTGGAGAATGTGGCGCTTTGCGAGTATCTCCTTCTTTTGGGACCACGATCAAATTTCAGGTTTCTTAAAGAGCAGGGTAGCACCTCGCGTCTATTTACATTGCGAATGCTATCAAATCTGGATATTAGAAGCTGTGTTTTCACCAAAACAGTATTTTGCTATTAATTTTTTTGTTTTGTTTTGAATTGAAATCTTATGTAAAGACACCAAAAGCATAGAAACCAAAGACATTTCTCGTTTGGCTTTGTTGCATTTTGGCAGAAGGTTGTTCATGCATTCCCTCAGACACAAGCACCCAAAACCTGCCTCCGTATTTTTCAGCCAAAGGTGTTTTCTGATGTATTTCAAGTCTTCCATTTGCTGTTATAATTATATACATGTTATCATATAAAGGTCTTGCATATATTTACAGCCTACTTACAATAAAGTATCCTAATGCAAATAAGGTATAATCCTTCATTGTGGAATAATTTATACGGTAATCCTGTAACGAGAAAAAAAGATTGGGATATGAATAGAAAATATAAACTCGTGTAATTAATTAACATGGCAAACAGGTATTTATTTTTAGATGAGGTATTTTATATTTTTTTTTTAATTCTAATTAAAACGATTTCATCCACTAGTGCCAACACAAATGATTTTCCAGCCAATAAGTATCTGATTTCCATTGTACTGTTATGATAGTCTTGGTAATTAGAACAGAGACTGGAAATTTTTTAAACAAATTTTGAACAGCCAAACCAACAGCTTAGCCTGTAAAAATCAGCATATTTAAGATAAACTAGCTGGATTGTATCAGCTCATAGCAGACTGTTAACATTTGACTGTGTTTTTTAAGATCCTAGTTGCTTTGTGCCTTGGAGACCACAGTCTTCATAATGCAACCCACTGTGTTATTCCTGCTGTGACACTGAAAATTGGAAGACATTTCTTGTTAACGTGTTTGTCTATAAGACTAACTAATGATTCAAACAAACAATTTAGCTAGAATCTTCTCTGATAAAAGGTATACTTTGTTAAAACAGTAGTAGCTGTCAAAATAACACAGGCTGTAATATAAGAGCCGACTCCACACCTTGTCTTATTTGGAACCATCTGTAGTTCCACGTATGTGAATTTTGCCAACATCTGCAAACCATAGCAGGTGTCTGATTTTCATTCCAATACTAACAACTTAATTTGTAAGAATTTGTTCGTAAGAACTATCTACACACTTGCTAATTTGACTCAATACATTTACTCTTACTTAACAATCAGTGAAATGACCCTGAAGAACAGAATATATTTGTGAAGAATTGTAAATGGGACAGTAGATGGAATTAAGGCAATATAGCACTGAAAAGGAAAGAGCAATGCTTTTGCATATTCAGCAGATAGTAGTGCCACAAGGCTCCGTAGCGGAGGTTAGCTAGCATTATCCTTATAAAAATAACTGTTTTCAGTGTCTCTGTGTATCTCCAGTTTCCAGGATTTCATTATGCTCTACAAATACCTATAGCTCCTTTTTAGCATGTACTATAAAGGGAAGCGTGTATGATCATGCTGTTTCATGTGCTTACATTTTCATGTGAGTGCCCTATCTCAAAATTTTGAGGCTGTTGGCTGAAGTCAAATCTGACTGAAAGGAAGGTGTCTAGAAAAAATAATTTGCTACAGTTATAGCTAAAGTAAGCATCTGGATAGAAGTCAGAACCCCTACTAATATCCTCACCGATAGGAAGGTTGCAGTGTGGACTTGTCTTATTAAACACGAGAGAATCCACACAGAGGGAGACATCATGAATGCTTTTATCCTGGAGAAAACATCAACAGACACATTCATCTTCCTAGATACCAGAGGATCCAAGTGCAAGATGCAAATGCTTAAGAAACTATACAGTGAGTCAGTGGCAAAGACAGGAATAGAAACATTGCCCTGCTCTTATTCCTATATTGGGCACAGTGGAGTGAAGCGTAAGCTTATTGGAGAGGGAGGAAAGAGAGACATGGGAGAAAACACAATGCTGTGTGAAAATCAATGTGTGCAGCAAGTTGAAAATGCTGTAAACTTTGATTTTAAGGCCTGTAGCTCTTTCTTGAATTAATATTACTTGGAGTAGAATAGGAAGGGTCTAAGCAAAATAATGTGTAAAAGATACTAACGGACTGGATAAAACTGTCTCTTGTGACTCAAGAATATTTGCAAGCTCATCCATCTGTGAAAAAATAAACTTACCCAGACAATATATGTAAAACATATTGCAATGAATATAATGTCTCTTTATTGTACATTTTTTAAATGCAGTCACTGTATTCAAAATCTCTCTCCCTCCGAGAAAAGAAAGAAGGAAGCCTGGTCAGGCAGACCTAGATAAGAAACCAAAATCAGTTTCCTTCTCCCTCCCCTTTCCTTCCCCTTGTCTCACTTCTCCCTCGTAAAACTATCTCATCCTAGACTCGGTGCTCACATATTTATAGCACATATTATGATTAAGAGATCTGATTCAGAACTTAAAATTAAGCCTTTAGTGGTTTACTATGATTGCATTTGGAGCTCATGTTGCTCTCTAGGTCCCTAATACGCTGGCTGGCTGGACAACTGAGGCAGGTTAAAACTCAGCGCTCCAACAAGACGTGGTATTTCAACCCAAGCCTCAAGGTGCCTCCTGGAAGGGCACAGCAGTTGTCATGTCCCATGCTGTCACGCTGCAGCCAGCTGGGGAGAACGAGCCTCCAGCATGTTAATGACAGGGTCCGCACTCTGCCCGCAACCTGCCCGCAACCTGCGTGCAGACTGATGCCAAATATCACTGACCTCACCTGCTCTCATAACCACAGCGACTGTACATGTCAGCCACATTTATCCAGTGCCAATCACTACTGCTTTGTCAAAAGAATGTAATACCAACAGTGGTTAATTAAATAGTTCGTTTAATTTTGAGATCTTGTCCAAATGGGGGAGCATTATTATAACCAACTTCATGAAGAAGTATCATTTAATGGAATGTGATGACACTGTGTAAAGATGTGTTGAGGTACTGGTAAAATGATGCTCTGAATAAGTTGTCTGCCTTGCAGTCTGAAAAAACATTGATAGCATGTGAATTAGACTAAACTGGGGTTTGTGATTACCTTTACAGCTACTTTTGGGGACTGATTTTAAATGTCTTGGAAGAAAATGTCATTGAAAGCAATAAAGTTACATCTGAAACCAGTATGATTATCTATCCATCTATCCACCTCTGTACAGCTAAAGAATCTATTCAATTTTGTACATGCGTGTGTACACTTGTACAGTGTGTGTATACACTTATCATCGTGGCTGTATATATTATATTCATGCTTTCAATGCCATGTGAGTTTTGTGAACTTGATCATATACTGAGACTCCTGATCTACTTGTATAATGAATCCAGCATTTACTGTTGAAAATAAATGACTTTTTTATTACAGAGATATGGATTAGCTGTATGATAGGCTTGGAAGTCACTGAATAATTCATTGTTTCAGAAACTGTCTAGACAAGTTAAGGAAAGAATAACTAAATCAACAGCTAAGTATCAAAAGCATGTTTAGTCTGTTCAGGCTTAACAGAAATAATTTGGATTTGTGATGTCCGATACAGAGTCCACTGTAGCTCTTCATATCATTTAAAGTTAATATAGTTCTTAAAGTGATTTCACTATGAAGTGTTTAGTAAATCAGCTCTTGAGTTTGGAATACCTTTAAAGTTAAGTAAGGAAGACTAGAAGTGATGTAATACCTAACTAAATTACTTTTCTGGGAAAAATGCCTGGCTTCTCTCCCAGGTATAAAGGTCAGAGATGTCTAATTCACTTTTTGGAAAAGCCTTCCAAGCATTGCTATATGATAACTGATGAACACCAGTCTGTGGGGATGCTGGGACGCTTTCATATGATCTAATTTGGAAGACAGTCCCTACTCACAATTGGGGTGTCCTGCGTCAGGGTGCAAGGAGAACAATAACTACAGGTAAATGGCTTTTCTGCAACACTTGCTGGCATCACAGCACAATGGGTACTCAGCAGTGAAGATGCGTGTTCGGACCACTAAGCGGCTAAACAGATTTCCTTGAGAGATAAAGGGAAGGTTTTTAATTTTTTTAGCAATCTTTCATGGAGGATCATGTTTAAGGAATTTTAAATGTCAAAGAATAATTGCCATCTATTGTCCCTTGTTGCTATTTTGACAAAATCAAGACAGTATTTTATACCAGCTCAGCAAGACATGATGTCTCTTAGCAGAAACTTTGCCAATCAGATCCTTCCCTATCATAATCAATAAGGCACTTTATTGTAGTGTGGTTGACAAATTGCCTGAATGCAGGGTCTCTGCATTATATGGTTTATGTAATCTAAACAGAGTGGGTTTATGTTCTTCTGCTGACTGGGTCATTCAGGCTTTGCCTAAATTGAGCTGTAGGTGTGTATTGCAGCATGCTCTGACATCCTCATCCAGACCAGGAACTTCATTAGAGCAGGTCCTGGCTCCTTCCCGCTGTTGCGTCCGAGTTTCCTTCCCATGGATCCCAGCATGCCCGGGGAGCGACAGGGTTAGCACACAAGGGAGTCTCTTGTTGTGACTGGGTCGGGAAATACCTAGGAAGCATACACAAGAATATCTGGACCTAAAAGTTTGGATATTTTTAGAGTTTTAGAGTGCAGAGATTGTGGGCATTAGTTCGGCGCCTGATACTGGCTTCTAGCAGATATTGAGGCATTTGGTTGAGAGTCTACCGTGCTATCCTTTTCAATCCAATGTCTTGAGTAAATCCCTCATTGGGAATCCCTGGACATGGCACCGTAGAGCTATAATTTAAATACAGGTGCACTATTTTGACCCGCCAGGTCTCAATTTTTTGCTAACAGCCTAACCACTTCATCTGTAAGTGCTTTCGGAGTTCTTGGGTATGCCACCTGGACATGATGACTCTTGCGCTTTTAAAATGATAGGATTGCTCTAATTTATCTTACAGCTACTCCAGTTTGAAAGAACGCTTTATTTTCACTACTAGAAAAGATTAGGTCAAGGGTAGCTGTCTTCCCATCATGTTCTCCAGCTTAGGTCTGAAGTAGAGAAGACAACATTGTCCTTCCTATTACTGCCTAAATCTTTGATTATTCCCTTTAACCTCTGGTGATACAGGAAATGCACAGATCCATTTAGGGCTGTACTGACCCTTCTAATTCCTTTCTTATCCTCTGCCTGCTGTAGGTTTCTATTCCTGAGGCTGTTTTCAGTAGTTAGTTTTGGAGCTGGTCCCCAGAATTGAAAAGGACTGCACTTTGGCTTAGCTACCACTGGGCATTCATCATTTTGCGACACTGGGGTTTTGCCAAATTGCTTTCCTGGTATTCAGAGGTACACATCTGTTTGAATGTCTCTGTGGTTTCCTTAAGCAACAGGTAGCACTAAGGAAAAGATTCTGCCTCCTTCACTAATCTCTTATTTGAGCATTTTTATTAGTTTTGTCATTTTATGGAAGTCTACCAGTTCAAATATAATTAATGTGATTAGCACACAATTCTACTCTAAATAATAGATACTGTAAATAGCAAGAGTGTAAGGTATATTTAAGTGATAAACTGTTAGGGTTTTTTTAAAATAAAAGGTAGATTTAAAAACTCTTTTTAAAACTACAAAAATAAATATATGAAGACTGAAGCAGTGTAGGAGGTCCAATCAACTGTCATTTGAATTGCAACTTTAATGTGAACAGCACGAGAGAGAATAATTAATTCGAAAGGCTTTGCTTTGCAAAGCAACATTTCATAACTGTGCATTTAACCTGAGCTACCTTACTTCAATTTCTAGTTAATCTTTTCTGTTAGAGACAAATACACATAAAGAAATTTAAAATTTCTAAACTTTTTCCTTCAAAAGGTCAAAATGATGAGTTCAGTATTGTGCCAAGAAACAAGCGAATACTTACTACTAAATAGAAAAACCATGCTCATATTTCACCACAGACAGTGCTAAAAGGAGTCTTTGTCCTTTATTTTAGTCTGCTGGGTAAAGCATAGTTTAAAGGCAACATCTGTCTCTTGAGCATCCTGTGTTGCAGGTTTTCCATAGGTCACCTTTGGTGACGGCACTTTTCTGATCAGCTTTGGTAATCCAGCCCATTCTCCAGGGAATTTCTGTGTCGATATCACACTGACAAGCTCATCATATTGTTTTCTTTTATCAAGATACTAGTCTTTCCCATATTCTTCAGAACTAGTGTAAGTGAGTCTCCTGTTTTTTTCCGCTTGGTGTTCTCAGTGGCCCAGTTTTTATCAGCTCCCTCTGCTCATCCCTCCCCAGCACAGTTCTAGTGAGCTGCTTCCACAAAAGATGCTCAGATCCAAGAACAGGGCTGGCAATTAATCACCCCTGGCCCGCTGCCTTGGACCTTCCTGGGAGGGTGCCGCTGACCGAATACCCGCATTTTTCACTCAGCACCTTCAAAGGCAAATACCTTTGAGCGGGTACCCTTCCCAGCTCGGGCAGGGATGAAATGCCCAGTGGGACATTTAGGTACAATCCAAAATGCAGAAGGTAAAACCAGAAGCGTTAATGCCCAGGCAGCCCCGGGCGAGCGCTCCTCGCTGTTCTGATGCTGGGCACCATTCACCGGCCACCTGCACTGTGAGGCAAAGCCGCATACGGGGCTGGCGGCAGTAATGTCGGGGTTGAGTTGGCTCCTGACACAGCCCATAATTTAGGAGGCAGAAAGATGGTTTTAATGCGATCTTTGTCCTCGTGCACATGAGCTGTGTTTTGGGGTTGCACAGCACAAAAGCCAGCACTTTCTCTCTTGAGCAAAGCAACGTGTGCAGCTGCTGAGGTATTCTGGGACAGTGGCTGCCTTTTTGCAGAGAGACAGTGCAAAGAGCTTTTTGATTTTGCTTTTTAAACAGGAATGCAAAATACATTACATTGCTATAGTAATCAGTACCTACCCTATTTTAACCAGTGTTTAATCTGGATTAAAGTAATCAAGATAATAATAACGTGAAAACCGGTCTATAATAAAGTGTTGACTGTTTCAAAATGCTACCTCTGTATACTTTAGGATACAAATGCTTCATTGACTGCCATTGCATTTATAAAACAAGCTTTATAATCAAGATTTAAAAATGCAATCCATCATGTGTTTCCAATAGAGGGCACACACAGCACTTTACAGAATTAAAAAGTTGTTGAAATCCACTTTTACTAACTGATGTGACAGAACTATTGCCAAATCCTATTCATATTCCTATAGAAATTAATAATTTGTGCTCCACTTCTGACAAAAAGCTGTCTGCTAAGTTGGGAATGTATCTCTTTGGTTTGCTTCTGAATATGCAAATTTTAATTATTCAGAAAATCAGTGTGAGTTTTGCTTGCATTTTTGCCCATGTCCCCACAATGTGTAAATAGTTTCCTGAGAGAAGACGTGTGAGATTTTCAAAGGGCAGACTGCAAATGGATTTTCTGTCCATACGGGACAGTGCTCAGCACTCAGCATTAAGAAGTGCAATTTAATCTCTACTCGAAATGTTTTTACTTTAATGGATTTCAGACAGCCACAGCATTGCTTTTTGTTTTGTTTTGTGTTTCCTTATTTTAGAGATTTAGCGAAACAACCTGTCAGCAAGCTGGAGAGCTTTCTGACACCCAGCAGATGTGACACATGACAGTCACTGAATTTTAGCGTTTCACAAGGACCATTTCCATCTCTCGTCTTGTTAAAAGTCTGCATGCAGCCACTATGGGAACTGGTTGGACTACATGGTCAGACAACACAGAGATGATATGCAGTGGTTTCTGTCCTGAAGAGATGACCATGCCACTGCCACCAGGCTTGGTGCTTGGGTAACCTGGGTTTAAGGAATAACAACAATTAGGTACACGGAATGTAAGCAAGGCAGAAATGATGCCAGGAGGCAGATAAAGGTCTTTTGAAGGCTTCACAACCCTATATTCATTCTTCTTTCTTTGAAGATCCCACATCCCTACAATCTATCCAACCTGTATTTTAGAACAATCTTTGGATTCCTCTCAAACACTCATTTGGCAGCACGAACTTTCTATTACTAAGCTAGGTTATTAGCCCATACTGGCAAGCAATGGCAAGTCTATTTTACCCACTTACTGCAAGCTCATGGCTGGAGCACAGCATTTAAAGTTACTGGGCATTGATGTTCAAGGACACTTATGTGGGGATACAGATAGGTCTCCACAGCCTACAGTGGCGACTTCGGAAATTGATTCAGATTCAAGTTCTTGTTCTTTATCTTCAAGGCTTTCCCAGATTTCATGCTGGTAAAGGCCACATAAAATGTTCACAGCAGATGTGATGGTTAATAACTGCTTGGGAACTGTCTCTGGTCAGAAAAAAATCCGCCCTGCAGGAGTTGCTTGATTGCAGTCTTTGTCCCAAAAGTCCCAGCACCTCACACACCTTGCCACCTAGTGCTCCATGCTTCTTCTCTACCTCAAGCTGAGCAAATTTGTGTTCGAATACAAAAAAAATAAAGTCCTTGTCAATAGTATGTGCTTCTTTCCCTGTTGTAGAACATGACAAATATTAGTTGTACTGGCTATATCTCGATTGCATGACATGTACTTGCCATGAGACACCCCAAGCATTTAGATTGGGGACCAGGTCCCCTTCAGTCTTTCCTTGGCTTTCCATCTACGGAAACTACTGCATGGAGAAGCGGAGGCATGACGTATGATTAGCTCTTAACACCGGGTCAGGATAAAATGAGTTATACCCCTGGAACTGAGAAATGAGAAGTGTTCCACTGTCCCACAACTCAGACATAGCCATTATCTAATGGCTGCACTTATTGCCATTACTTAATGCGCTGCTGGATTGGGACATCACAGTGATAAGCATTGCATAAAAACTGTATAGAATAACTGAGCAACACAAGCTTTCAGTGTTGTCTGGAAAATAGCTCAGGATATGTGTAGGATGCAACTACAATGCATAACTAGAAGGTGATATTTCTGCATAGTAAATATATGCCTCTTTTTTTTTCTCATTTTCCTCATTCCTTTCCATCCATGATGCCAAATGTTACATGTTGGTTTTTATAAATAGGCAAACATTTCTTAGTAAATATACCTAACAAATGGGCTTAATAAATAATACACTTCAGAAGTTTCTCCTCTTTTGCACTGCCGGTGGTTAGCCCCAGTCTTACCGGCTGCAGCATTTCCCAGGGGACTATCTGCCAGTTCAGCGCGGCTTAAACACAGAGCAGCAAATTGAACCTTACCCTTTCCAACCACTCCCTGTTATTCTGTTTGCCTAAGGTAAGGGAGACCTGTTCTTTTAAGGATAAATTCTTGTGTACTACTATTTAGGACCTGGTTCAGCATTCACAAGCAGCATGTTGTAAAGCGAGGGAGGCAGCTCCTGCTTCCAGCTATTATTTATGTGGCTGCATCACCCGGCTTTGTGTGCTGTGAAACCAACAGAACTGCTAGGGCTGTAAAGTAGCATGGCAAAGAACAAAAAAAAAAAAAAAAAAAGTTATTTTTCAGCCATATCACTTTCTCAGCCTGATTCATTGCATTGCCACACAAACAGCTGAGATGGCACACCAGCAGGCAGGATTAGGAAGGTGAATGTATGACCAGGAGCTGGGACAGAGCGAGGTCTGTTCACACCAACATTGTCACTGAAAAATTGTTCACTCTTTCTACCATTTGCTGTTATACACCCTGTGACAATTTCTTCAACTTACCGTGAAAAGTTTGAAAGTTTCTATGCTGGTCATCTCTCAAGAAAATAGTTTAAAATAAAATTCAGTTAAAACATTTCATTGGCAAGTAGTCAGCCCTAAGCCCAACTCAGTTCTCATTGAATTCAGGAGGAAAGACTATTTCAAGTTTCATCTGTTTTTCTTGGTGGACTTCTTTTGCCACTAAACTTAGTGGACAGAATTCCAGAGTGCCCAGGACCTGATGCTCAGCCTCAGCAAACATTTTACACCCATGCTGTATATATATACATAGAACCTGTAGGCTCAGGGCAGCATAAAATCAGATAAATTAGATTATTCCTAACAAGTTAATATGAACTTAGCTTATGAAGCAAAGAGAATGTCTTTGGAGAATGCAAAGACTGAGTCCTGTTCTTATTGCCCCCAATGTGTATTACAACACTTTTTTTTTTTAAAGAACACATATCCAATATGACTTGGCAAAAATTAAAAGGAAGAATTCCAAAAAAACCTTTTTTTTTTTTGCTGCTTATATTTTATCAGCCATAGAAGTGATTTTATTAGTATCAGCAGTGACACAGCAAGCAAACAGAGCACAAGACTGAGACAGGAATTTGTGATAAGGTTGTAATCACCATGGAGAAGGACTAACAAATCTTTATCAACTACATAATAACTTTAGAAAAGTAAACAAAAAACTTATAAAACACTCTCAGCGCATGGGACAGTAAATATTGGTAGGAAAAGTGCAACGTAGAGTCCATGCAGCTGAATGAGTTCCCACAAAAATATTTACTGCTGTAGGCTAAGGACCATGCTGATATCCTGCCTGGAAACAGGAAAGGGTTGAGGCTGAATAGAAGTAATTCAAAATGGGTCTAATTAGTGGATGAGATAAATAAAGGAAGAGCTGTTGTTGGTCCTAAAAAACCAAAACAAAACCCTAAACAACTCAGATGGAGGCTAACTGGCCAAAATATTCCCAGGGAAGGGAGAAAAGGGCTCTGATCTCTGCTGCATTACAGCAAGTCCCCTTTCATCCCAAAAACATGCCTCCACTAACAACAGAGGGTTACTGCCTGAGTGAGTGAGGATCCCAGGCTGAGGAATGTGAGATCTGGTGTTGTCTGTTTACCCTCATCTGTTCCTTTTCTTTTGCTTTGTCTGTGCCCGCTCTCTGCCAGCTTGCATCTACTCTTTTGCTGGATCCCAAAGGGTGGATTTGACCAAAAAGAAAGAGAAAACTTGCAGTCTCTGTGAAAACAACCTGAGGTTTCTGGCAGGCAGATGGACAGAGCCTGTGGATTAGGTAAGTGTCTAATCAATTAGCTGAATGGAAACAGTAAAATAATTAAAAAAATAGCCAAAAATCCTTTTGGATCATAGCAGAAGCAGACAATATTTTTTATTCTTCATTTCTCTCTTTTGTTCTATTAAGAATCAGTGTAATTACATTTCTGTTTTGGATGTCGTAATAAATATTTCTATTTGTTTTTCTCTTAACCCGGTTTCAGGTAAGGGTGATTTCTAGGTAACTCACTCTCTGTCCCTGTGGGTCTGGTGACATCTAAATCAGGATATGTTAGCAGCCTTTAGCTTCTCAGGATCTTGATGGCTATATCCAGAAGGTAACAGAAGTCTCTACAAGGGTATGTCATCTACATAGACCAGTCTGGCAGTGGGCAGTATGGAGGTTACATGGAAGGAGAGTCTTCCAGTGACTGTCAATAGCCTGGAAAGCCTTCTAGCCCCTAGCAGAGCAATGGCAAATATAGCTTACCCCCCTGCAGTGCTCAGGGAGGTGCTGGCACTGTTTGAACCCCAGCAAGCATAAGCATACACAAGCAAAGCACCACAGGCTGAATTATCTTAATCCAGGTATATGGCATGTTTGATCCACAAGCAGTGTAATTTAATTCTAGGACTGCAGCACGACTGGGAGTGTGCTCAGGAAAAGTTTGCCGTGTGCAGGAGTCTGCCAAACATCATGGCTCTGAACATCTTAATTAATTGTTAGTTATACTCTGCAATGAGATCTTGTCCAGAAGGCTTTGTATTAAAAGTGCAAACTGCTATTAGTGGGGTGCGAAGATGTTCTTGCCAAAGTAGCATTTCCAAAGAAATGAGAGCCTCTGGAGTGAACTGCCAAAGAGCACAACTATATTGGAAATGGAAGAACGTCTGAGGTTTTGGGAGCCCTAGGGTACAGTTCTTCCTATATATTGATTTGAGGAAGCCATTCCATATTTTAATTACGAAGCAATGAAGCAGCACTGGAAAACCACCAGCCACATACTGGTTATGTGTGCAACTATTAAATGTGTATTTCAGTTATCAGCGTTGGTTGGCACAAGAGGTAAACTAATATATGAGTCCTTGCTATGTTGTTCTTTTGAAAAGAACAGTCAGTTCTTTAGTTCACTGAGGTATTCCTCAGGACTGAGCATTTCTGGAAAATACAATACAGAGTCTCAAAATCCTCATTCAGCTCTAAACTCCATCCTACAGGAGTGATTTAAAATCCAAAATACTATTTGGAAATCTGTTGGGTTTTTTGGGGGGTTGTTTTTTTTTTTAATATATAAGACTAATCTGCCTGTCTAGCAAGTCCTAGAGGTGGAAATCAATGCAAATCCAGTGAACCAAGTGGTTTTATTTTAAGCAAAACAATCTGCTATCCTTTAGAATCCCTGGCATAATTACCAACTATCCCATCTGCAGTGACCGAAATACGTTCACCATAAGCAAACCTCGTGTTACAATCTCAGTGCCAGTCTTCATTTTACTTAGCTTGTTTAATATGTGGTACTGTTTTGCAGGTTCTGCATTAATTAAATCACAGGACTCTATTCAAGAGTGACACTGCCATGCAGCATCCCGGGTAAACAGTGAACACTTTGTTGAAAATGAGTACAAACCCCCTCCGGATTTCTGAGTGTTTCCTTAAACCTAAAATCCTCACTAGTAAAGGCAGATATATCTCTCATTTTGTCCTGGTGCAGAATGAGCTCTTGGATAATTTATACTTTATGGATTCACACTGCATCCACCCCTTCCTGACTTGCAAGGCATAGAGCGCTGCTGTGTTTCCACAACGATTCACTTCATATTGTTGTAGCAAAATTGATATTAACTAGAAGAAAAAAAAACCCACAAAACAAAGAAACACAAAACCGAAATGTAAAATGTAATTGAAGCAACCAAGGAAACCTGCTGCTGCTAAAAGTCCTCTATGCAGCCCCAACCCTATTTAATTATTTACCTAATATTAAAATAGAGAAATAGTAACTAGACATGATTTATCTAAGATTTGATTAAGGAACTAACTACCAGACAATGTAGCTTTGTTGATAAGTAGGAAGTTCCTGTCAAGAGAGTGATGCACTGTAGGTCTGGTCAGCAAACCAAGCAAATCACCTGAACTGCCAAGATTAGAGAAGTAGGTAAAAGGTAATTTTGGCAGGAGGAGATCGCAACCGCCGACTCATTGACCACCTACCCATATGATACCACTTACTCAAAAGAGAACAATGGAAGAAGAGAGAGTCTGTGCACTAATTTACATAGGAAGCGAAGAAATCTCAACCAATCATTAAAGAGAATAACAATGAATATGTATTAATTGTTTGAGTATGTAACAATCAGTGTATAAAAATGGAAATTTTTGAAATTAAGGTATGCTGCCATTTTGGGGCGAGCACCACATTTCTGTGTATTAATAGAATAAACTGGAAATACCTCTGCTCTGTGTGTTATTGGCTTGCACACCAGGTAAAGGACCCAGATTTGGGACAACAATATCACATTATCCAGGGTAACTATGTAGCTGTTAAGTGAAATCACTGTTGATCCCTTCTTACAGTGTATGAAGTCACCTATTTAAGATGGGTAGAACAATACCAAGAGTCTTTTTTTTTTAAATTATTATTACTACTCAAGTACTCTCCTTGCTGCATCAATTTAACTAAAATACAACAGAAATGCAAGGTGGATGGATGAGCCACCTGCGCAGATCCGTAGTCTAAAAAACGACCCATGGCATATGCTGCCCATGAGTTGCATAGTCTCCTTACACAGAGAGCCCCTATAGCACCCAGGATGGATGTTCATTCGGCAGGCACGGTGATCAGAGCCCATGTGTCTGAGATGATGCAGATCACAGCAGAGAACAGAAAATGTACCATCTTAGCTACAGCAAAAAGCTTAATTAAAAAGCTTTAGTTAACCCAAAAGCTTAATTAGTTCATCTTTGCTAATGGTTTGTTTTGACCAAAGTAGCCTACAAAGTGCTCCCACAAGCAGTTCAGCTGGCATATCCAAAGGACAGGTAATCCTGGCAAGCTTTACTGGGCATTTTTCCAAGCAGCTGAGGCCAATGGTCCTTTATGTGGCACAGCTGTACCAGGATGAAGCTGCATACCTGCTATCAAGATAGGTAAGGCAAAAAAAAAAAAATCCCAAATCAGATTTGTTTCTTCTCCAGCCTCTGAGATCCCAAGTATTTGCCAGCTACTCAAGCCAAAGAGGGTGAGATCAGACTTGCTGGTTACATGTAAAACACCCAGTGTTGCACATTGGACCTCAGAAGTACAGTTACCAGATGACAAGGGGGAAAAAAATCACAAACAACTTTCTGTTTGTTTTTTTTTTTCTTTACTAAAGCAAAGCCCAGCAGGCTTTATATTGCAAAGTCCTATCAAGAAGTCATAAGACAACAAAATGCTTCAACTTTTTATTTGGATGAAGATTCCCAGTTTAAACCTTCCTAAAATGCCCATGATTTTTTAGAAAACAAAACAAAACCATTAGAAGAGGATGGCTGTTCCTTCCCCATTTCCATGTGGTGGGTGAGGCTCCTCTCTGGGCATGCCCCACTTGCTTGCCTTTAAAAGCAAGGACCTCCACGGTGGTGGAGGATGTTTGAAGGTGGGGTTACAAAATGGAGGACTTCTCTGGCCAAGGATTTCCAAGTGAATGGTACTTCCCTTTTTACCAGCTGTGAGTATTTACTGTAGGAGTACAGAAGTTAACCTGTTGGGGTGAGGCATTACCTTTGGTGCTTGCCTAGGATGAGTGGCAGGCTGCTACCTTGTATGGGACCTATGTTGGTGCTGCTCTGGGGACTTGAAACCCCTTTGCCTTTTCTTTTGCCTGTGACTTTAGGCCTTGCTTCCTCGCTAGGCAGATGGGACTGTAATAGCTTGGGTTTTTTTCCTATAAGAGATGTGGTAGGAAACACAGGTGCAGGCACCTGCCTTCTTACACACCCTCCATTCGCCTCCCCAGCGTTAACCTGAGTTTCGCGATCCCATCACTGCTCTGGAGAGGATTCACCCCATCCTCTCTCTCTTCTCCCTCCTTCCTACCCCCGAAAAGCTCATGTACGTCCCATCTCCTCAAACGAGACCCCCAGGCAGGCCTGGGTGCTGCCCTGCCCTGCACGTCCCGTCCCGCCGCGGCCGCTGGTGCCGCCCGTCGGGCAGGAGGCGGCTCCGTGGCGGGGGCGGCCGTGCCGTGCCGTACCCCGGCCCAAGGACTCCGCGCTGGTGATGTCCCCGACCCTTCCCCGCCCCCCCCGCCGCCGCCGCCTCTCCCCTTCCTTCCCCCGGCCGNGCCCACGCCCGGGCTCTGAGGTGAACAACGGCACCGAGGCCGAGCCCCCACCCCGCCGCCGCCCGCCCCCGAGGGGAAAGGGGTGGCGGGTCCCCGTGGGTCCTCCGCCGTCCTCCTCTGAGCCCGCCCCGCTCCGAGGACGGGGATCGCCCCCTCGGGCGCCCGCCGGCCCCCGCGGAGTCCTGTCGCCTTCCCCGTCCTGCCGCGCTGCCCGTAAGCACACCTTCACCTATGGCGTCCCTCGCAACGCCCTCGCTGCTGTTAAACGTCTTTTTTAATTATTATTATTGCTATTCCTTCAAGAAAAGGTCAACGGTGAAACTACGGAACGCCCTCCGTAAGCCCCGGCACCCTCTGCCGCGGCGGGGAGCGGTGCCCCGTGTGCGGCCTCGCCGGGCCGGGCACTGGGGGGGGCGATGGTGCGCGGGGCGCGTCCGTCTGCCCTCGGCGCGGGTGGGCGCCGCGTGCCCGAAGCCTGCGGGGGTGCAGGGGCAGGCAGGCGGCGGGGCCCGGGCGGTGGGTGTTAGCGCGGCTGCCGGGGGGGGGAGGAGGCTGCCTGCCGCCGGGCCGGGCTCTTCCGTGGCGGAGGGGGGTGCGGCACGCCGGTGGAATGCCGTAGGTGCTG
>VUYV01000011.1:7871614-7908833 GCA_008711295.1 Anarhynchus alexandrinus | reverse complement strand
GCGGTCCCGGTCGCAGGCGGTGAGCGGCGCCGGCTGCCAGCCCTCGCCGCCCCGCCGGTGCGGAGGTAACGCGCGCATCTTCCCTCGCCCCCCCCGCCTCGGCCCCCGCCGCGTCGGGGGGGCCGCGCCCCCGCCCCGCTGCGCCGCTGGCATCCCCGGGGCTCGGCGGCGGCAAATGGTGGGGCCGGACGATGCTGGAGCTCCGGGCAACGCAGCCGTGCTTCCCGCGGGCCGGCAGGAGGCGGCGGAGGAGGCGGAGGAGGAGGAAGAGGAGGACGGGGAGCGGGATGGGAGCCGGGGCTTGAGCCGGAGGAGCGGCGGGCCGGGGCAGGAGCGGCTGCTGCAGCGGTACCTGGCGGCGCTTCCCGCCGGGCGCTGCCCGGAGAAGCCCGCCAACGGGGCCGCCTACGCCGTGGGCCCCCGCGGGAGGATGACCAACGGGGACGTCGGCTTCCTGCTGCCTCCGCCGGAGGAGCCGCCGCCGCCCCCCCGGGCAGGACGGGCCGAGCCGGGGCGGGATGAGCCGGGGTCGGGGGATGAGGAAGCGAAACTGCAGAACGGGGGCTTCCTCCCCTGCCCGCTCGGCTCCGCGGGAACCGCCTTGGAAGAGCCGCTGAGGAGCTGCCGGCTGCGGAGCGAGGCGGAGCGGCGCGGGGGGGCGGCGGCGGCCGGCAGCCCCCCGCCGCCCCTCGGCCCGCGGGACGACGCCGGCAGCCGGGTGCAGGCCGCCCCCGGCGTGGGGACCTGCCGGGACCCGGCGGAGCTTCCTGCCGTGCCCCCGGAGCCCCTCGGCTTCACGGACGTGAACCTGAACTCCCGCAACACCTACGAGGTGAGCCGCCGCCGCAGCGCCCCGGAGCACCTGCCCCACGGAGGGACGGCGCCCGCCGCCCCGGCGCCGCCGCAGGAGCCGGCGGAGAGGGCCCGGCGAGCGGGCATCGCCGGCGCCGGCAGCAGCTTTGCCGAGTTCTTCACCAGGTAAAGGAGCGGGCGGCGGCGGGGCCGGTACCGGCGCCCCCGGCAGCGCCCGGCTTTGAGGCTGCGGGGTAGGGGGGTGCCCGCGGGCGGGCCGGGTGTGCTGGAGCGGCAGTGGAGGGCCGCCGGGCCCGTTCACGGCGGGGTGGTGGGGTTGTCCGAAAGATGGCGAGCGATTCCAACCCCGACGGGACCTTTTGCTGCCAAGTAAATACTGCTACGGCAAGAAAGAGGCTTTGGGTTGGACGTGGGGGTAAGATGATAAAGGTACGCTTGCTGCTGCAAACTACGTGGACTTCAAACTGGAATTTGCTTCCTGTGCCAGAGCGTTTTACTGTCTGAATGAGCACAGTGGTACTGATTAAACTGCTTGGGGAATAAGGTGAAAACTGTTGGTGTTGGAAGCTCCTTTCGGGTGATTCTGAGAATCATCATAAAAGTTGCAAAGGCTTATAAAGCTTTTGCCACTTGTTGACAGCGTAGATACAGTTTATTTATGTATTCCAAAGTGTGGTGCGGGAAGGTTAAAGGACAAGGCTTTCTGCTAAAATTAATTTGGCTTCTGTTAAGTTTCTAAGAGGAAACCAAAAACTTCAGGACATCCAGCTTCATTATGTGGGGACTCTGTAGCATGGCCTGCTCTTTAACATATTACGCAGGAAATGCATCTTGATTATAATAGTTTATAGTGTACTCTGTCTTACTCTTACTATGTTTGAAGAGGGGAGTTTAATTTCCAAATTTCTTAAGTTTTTGCTCTCCAAAAGTCTTGGGTTAGCGTTATTGTGTGAGTCACTCTGGTAGCGCAGTGGGTCTCTAAGTGTTTTGAGAAGACAGAATAAGATTAAATCTATTAACTAAAGAATTGATAGAGAAGAGGAGAGGTTTGATCTCGTGGCAGGATCCCAAATTGAGAAATAGGCTCCTTCTGCCAACCCTCAGGAATGGGAGAGATGAATTCATGCCTGAGGATAAGGATAGTCGCAGTTGCAGAGTAAGTTTGATGCCTCCACTTTGTTTGAAGGATGGGTTGAGAAATGTCCCTCTATTCCTGCTATTTCCTGTTAGTGTTCTTCCATCCCACACCGTTTCCCTCCCCCCCGCCCCCATGTTACATGGACTGCAGTATATTACCTTCCCTTTGCTTTATTACTTGAACACTTTGACAAGTAACAATGGTACTTGCCGCTTTTTGCTCCAGAGCGGTAGGTTAATAAAATTCTGGAGAATTTTCCCCATAGAAAAGACTGAACTTGGTGTTGCAGTAGAAGTTGTTGTCAGTATAGACTGATGTTTGCTGTTTTCAGTGAAGGCTTGGGTAATACGTGGAAAAATTTAATTGCTGCTATCCTGGCAAAACCTATAGTGCTGACACCTCAGTGAAAAAGAGGATTTGCCAGAGAGACAATTTCATAGCCCCTGACTGGCCCAGCTGGCTGTGCCTCTTGTGCATTTGGCCTGGTGAGCAATATTGGCTTCAGCTCTGCCTATACATTCGTAAAAGTGACTTAGTTACTTATGACTGATTTCATCTGAGCAGTCAAAACGAGATCTACTAATAAAACCCACTTTTACTCATTGTTTTTCTGAACAAAACCAAACTTCTCTTCCTTGATAGATTTGTCTCTAGATACAGTGATGCTCGAGTTTTTAGTCTCCATTCCTTAGAAAAGTGATAATAAAACTTTCTTTTCATCATTTTTTGAGTAGTTAGTTCTTGTCTTCTGGACCATTTCTGATACTTTAAAAGCTCAGACTACTCACTTTTTTTAAACTGTGCAGATTCATTCAAAACTGACCGTTGCCATCGTAAGTGGAGTTTTCTCTAGTTCTTGGAAAGAGAAATACCTTGGTTCTCAGTAATGAGGACTCAAATTGTATGAAAATTGTCCTGTGAATAAATGTTGGTAGCAACTATACCTCCTTGTGAAGCTTCTCCGCAGATGGCTGCTTGTATTTTTGAATGAGCACAGAGCCATAAATGATGTTGCTCCCCAAAGTTTGAGTTGTAACGGTGGCTGTGTTTTATCAAAAGTACTTGCTAAGAACAACTCATTTGTGTTTTGTCGGAATGTGTACCTGCTCCCACAGTATACGAGAAAAGGTACTGGATGTGCTAAACAGAAGTAGTTCAGCAGTCTGGAGCATCGTATATAGGATGTTTTGCACTTGTAATGCTTTTTGTTTAGTTTACAGACTGTAAAATTTGGTAGTGCCTATTGTTTTTTCTAATAGTTGTAATTATATTGAAATTCTTTTGAAAGGTGGACATTTCTTGCCGTTATTTAAAAACAGAGAAGGCAAGGGGGAAGTCCTGCTGCCTTCAATGTGAAAGCTTCGTTGTTGTAATTGCCCAGTCAGACAAACTGTTCGGTCGTGGCAGATCTGGGTTAGGAGGCTGCTGTTTCCAGCTGCTTGTTCCCAGCTCTTCAGTTACCAGACTGGCCTGCTTTGCGGTTCCATGAAATCATCTGTGTTAATTGTCTGTCTTCGTTTCACTGAACCGGAGGAGAAACTGATGAGGTGAGGTAGGGGAAAAAGTGAGCAGCTCTGAACAGCAGCATCTTACCTGAGCTCTGTGACAGGAAGAGTGGCTGTGCCCTTGAGATTGTCAGTAATAATTATTCTAAGATCATGTGAAAGTTTATTAAAGGTTTATTTTTTTTCCTTCAGGTTTTAGGTGTAATATTTGGCCCTGGGATCTTACGTTGTACTTGTGCCAAATTATTAAGCCTGTCAAATCAATGCTAACAACTTTTAACTGAAAAATAATTGGTTTTACGGTCTTTTTGTTCTACCTCTTTGTTTCTCAGCGTGTGAAGTGGGATGCCTCAGGTAAATCAGAGGTATGTGGAGCAGGGTACGGTGGCAAGGGAAACTGCATGACTATGGTCACTTGTCTCCACTGTGCTACTGTTATGGTCAGAGCATTAAGTGGCTTCTTGAAAGTCACTTGTCACTGCTTCATACTCCTGTGTATGATTCATAATAGAATCATATATAGGCACTGTTCTTACAGTTTCTTGTCTTACATAGCAGCTTACAGGCACAATGCTCTGTTCTTGGGTTACTGGATCACTTTTGGGTAGCCCTAGTGGAATGCTATTGGATACAGAATGGTTCAGTGAGCAGGAGTGTTGCATGGACAGTAGAATTAAAGCCATGATGATTACCTTGATTGCATTATACTTTATCCCCCAAAGCAGCACGTACAGAGCAGAACAGTAACCCCAAAAGGGTAAGCAGTATTCCAGGGCTGAGATAAAGCCACAGTGGCTCTGAACCTCTTTTAAAGATTAATTATATGTCATAGCTCTACATGTATGTACCAGGCATCTTCTCAGCTCGTGTAGATACTGTTGCTTTGTGCATTGTGTGTTTACTAGATAAAATTAGGTGTCTGGTAGTTGGCAAAGCTTCTCATTCCTGGATTCAAAGCTTACTGTTGACAACTGCAGTGGTACTTACTTTATTATAGTAAAGCACCATTTTCCCAAATACTTGTTTTCCATAATTCATCTAACAAGTTTAAATTGTGATAAAATTGCAAAGAGCTTAATTCATAACTGCCACTTCTTGTAGGTGTTCAGGATGTGCTGTGAGCAGTAGGTGTAACGAGTTATAAGCATGTATGGTAGCTGGCACACATATGCTTATAAGAACTGTGTTTAATCTCATCCTTCCTTCCTCACCCAGAACAGTTGTGCTTATTGTCCAGGAGTTTTGAAAAATCTTCGCTTGGGGAGATGCTGGAAAGTTGAAACGAGTCAGTGTATGAGGAACAAAGAACTGAGAAATCACTGAAGTCTGCATCTTTTTCTCCCTCTTTGTAAACACAGTTCTGTGGTTCAGTAAATAGGTATTTCTTCAAAAGCTGCTAATCTTCTTGCTCCTACAGATGTCCTTGACAGAGACTGTGGAGGCTTGTAAAGTGGTTCACTTCGAGTATCGTTACTGGTGTATGTAGTAATGTCTCTAGAGCTGTAGTTTATATTTCAATTTATTACTAAGTAGCACTTGAAGCTCTTTGGGCTCTATAGGCATATACCTAGCCTACAGTTGCGTGCTGTCAATGTTTAATACCAGAATCAATGTTTCTTTAATACCATTGATTCTGGTATTAAACATTGACAAGACACAACTGTGGGCTAGGTATATGCCTATATAGCTTTTCTGTTTCATAAACCAGCATGAAACTTCAGGGGATGTACTGTGCATCTATGGTGAAGAAATCTGTTTTGTGGGTTTTAGGTCAAAAATGAGACTCAAGTGGGAAATGAGCTGTCCTAGTTGTGATAGATCTTCTAAACCTTTTATTTATGTAAAGATCAAAAACAGATTGATGGGGGCACTTCACAATGCTTCATTTATATTCCTGTATTGCCTGTGCCTATATCTTAGTCAGTCCTTGCTGACATCCTGAAAGACTTGTGTGTTTGCTTTTGATTTTGTTTTTTTTTTTTTCCCTGTCCAGATAAGGCAGTGGGGGAAAGGTACAGAGTGCTTCTAACAGGTCAAGGAAGTATACTGACAATATATTGGAAAGATAATTGGAGGGAAGAGCTAAGGGAATGCAATAAAGCTTCCCCNCCCCCCCCGTGAAATTCTGAGGGCATCCTTCTGTCTTTGTTGGACTTAGTTTTTTGCTTTCCCTGACAAATCTTGTAACTTAAGTGAACAAGCGGATACTTATAATTGATTTGAATTAAAGCTGACTGGAGAAAGTAGGCAGGAGCACCTGGACCCAAATCTGTGACTAACTTCAAACAGTATTCTTTTTTTTCCTGAGTTAGAGACATAGTTAATGTGGCATAAATAGGAAAAAGCATTCATATTATAAAAATGAGAAGCTTCTCTGTGGATTCTTCATTCACTGTTCACTGAGAATTATTTTTTTTTATGTAGTTGTGTTGACATGTTTGCCAGTTTCTGGCTTTCATTCATATGAATAACAAATGTAATGAAAACCTAAGTAAAGGTAATCTCCAAAGTAAAACAAACTGTAGCAAACTATGGAGATGAATGCTCAACTTTTTTTTTTTTTCAGCTCCCAACTTTTTAATAACTGTGTACATGGAAGATTTTACCCAAATTATATAAACTTTTCATTAAAAGGTCAGGGAAATACTCCGTGCACCTGAAGTTTTTATCACCAGTGCAGATCCCACTGTAAAAAAACCCTAAATCTATATGGTAGCACCCTTGTTTTTATAAGTGAATCAGCTCCAGGCAGCTCACAAAAATGAACAAGTCTTCAAGGTCTATGAGTTGAAAACGCCGGTTTGAGAAAGGCCTCATGATGTATAGGTTTTTAAGAGTTTTGTGTTCCTGAAAAACATTAGCAACAGGTGTTTCACCATAAGTATGTAAGATGCTCTGCGCCCATGTTAGAGTTTTGGCTAGGATGTCTGTTGAGTAGCAAACCAAAGTTAAATTTCAGGTGCACAAGCAGAAGAATCGTATGCTGATTTAACCCTGGGTAGGTATCAGTTGGCTATATTGCTCCAACTTCTGTCTGCAGCCCATCTTCCCCCCCCCCCCCCCCCAAAAAGCTGACTGAATAGGTGTCACTTCTAAGACCTTAGATCCATATGTATAAACTTCATCAATTTAAACTACTCCAAGTATTATCAGCAATTTCTCAGCTCTCCTTGGTAGACAGTGTAATGTTCTATGTTGGTACAGGTATTTGCACTTGGAAACTTAGAATCCTAACAGGATTTTTTCAGAAGTAAGTTCTCCTTAAAGTAATGCTGTAGTTTTTTTGGGGGGTGAGGTGGGTGGTGGTGTGTTTTGTTTTTTTTAAGCCAGACAGCTGACATTGCTGTTTAATGTGCAACAAACTGTTGGAGTTGTAGGTTGTTTTGCTAAGGAGTGTTTTACAGAGGCATTTCAACTTAACCAGAAAGTATCTTCTCCCCCCTTTCATTTTGCAGAAGGCCTTTTTCGTTCCTTGGTCTTTTCTGCTTATTTTGTGTCACAGAATTTCTTACAGACTCAATATACTGGGAGTAGTGTGACAAAGTGAATAGGACCTCTCTTTTGAATAGGCTATGACTAAAAGGAGAATGTTTTACATGGAAAACAACAACCAAAGGAGGTTGCTTTAATCACAGCTGGCCTCTAAGAAAATGATAGTTTTATGCTTTTGCTCTTCTGGCTGTTCAATTATTCATTAGGCTATTTTGTCTTGATTGTTTAAGAATAAAAACAGAGTTTAAGGATTTTGATCATATTTCATTTATATGGATGCAAAAATTGTTATCCCTCTCTTCAATTTCTGGGAACTGCTGAGATGTTTATGATATAAAGCCTGTCCTTTTTTTAATCCCTTATCGGTTTTGTTTGTTATTCAGCTGGGTAGGGACTAGGTTTGTTAGACTGGATGGTAGGCATTGCTTTAAGGTTGTTGGCCTCAGACTGTGCTGTGCTTCTCAGCCTTTTTATTATTGCTTTCTAAGGAAGTGAAGCTTAGGCAGTTACTGCCTGATCTCTGTAAAGCTGCAGCCTGTTAGTCACGTTTAGTCAAACTTCTCTGAGATTGAGAGGACTCGAATATAAAAATCCTACAGGTTTTTGGATGAAGGCTAAGCATAAGGAGAGCCTGCAAAAGAGAGACTCTGCTAATTTGGCTCTGTATCTGCAGAAACCAGTCAGCTGTGCAAACCACCTGCAGAGCATATTGCTTCTGGCCTGGCATTGGGGTAGCAGTGTGAGGGGTGGATGGATGTTGTGTGGGTGAACTTATGACTTCAATTAGCAGAAAACTAGTTTTTATGGTCGTAGATGAGTTTATTCTTCCAGAACTTCTGAGAACCAAACATGCAGACTGGTGTTCTTGTAAATTCCTTTCCTCCCAACTGAAAATAGTGCCTGTAGCCTATGGGAGGAAGCTCTTTGCAGTTTTTCTCCATCCTTCTCCAAGGTGCTCCTTTATTAAGAAGAAATCATGTTCAATTTCCATTGTTATATTGAGAACTTTTATTTAATGTGCTCTCAAGTGAAAGAGTCTCTTGATCAGGGAGTTGGCTTTCCTTGCCTAGGGTGGTTCTGTTGATCTAAACAGACTTCCTGAAGGCTGGCTATAGGCAAACTAAGTGATAGTCTAGAAATAAAGGAGAAAAGACACCAGTTATAGAGAGCAACAGAACATTTATAGCCCTTCTGCTGGAGCCACTGAAACCCAGGCTTGCTGCTGCTGCCTGTGTCGCTGAGGTCTGGTTTGATGTGCTGAGGAAGATGTTATGGGAGAAGGGTAACTGTGCTTCACGCATCTTATTTGTGCTCCAAGAACAACAGAGTCGTTGATGCCAGCTCCTCTGCTTTCTGTAGCAGGGGAAGCTTGGCCCTGGCCAGGTCTCAGACCCTTGAAAGCTCAGTCCAATCTGTACTGCTTCAGTTGCCGAATGCATCTGTTAATGTAGGCTCTGGTCTGTCTTGCTGCTGGGCCATAATGAAGCTGTTTGTATGCTGGATGCCAGAATGCTTTAAAAAACCAAACAAACCATGGCAGGACCAAAGGTATTTGCTGTGAAATAGGAAGCAGTGGAGGTTCCAGAGCACAAAGTATCTCTGCTTTAGGTGGCTGAGGGAACTGGGGTTGTTCAGCCTGGAGAAAAGGAATCTGAGGGGAGACCTTATTGCTCTCTACAACTATCTGAAAGCAGGTTGTAGTGAGGGGATGGTTGGTCTCTTCTCCCAAGTAACAAGTGATAGGACAAGAGGAAATGGCCTGAAGTTGCGTGAGGGGAGGTTTATATTGGATATTAGGAAAAATTCCGTCACCAAAAGGGTTGTCAAGCACTGGAACGGCTGCCCAGGGAAGTGGTTGAGTCACAATCCCTGGAGCTATTTAAAAGACGTGTAGATGTGGTGCTTAGGGACATGGTTTAGCAGTGGACTTGGCAGTGTTAGGTTTACAGTTGGACTCAGTGATCTTAAAGGTCTTTTCCAATATAAATATTCTATGATTCTAGCTTTTTGTTCTTGTAAACTTCAGATCTTTTGCAAATTGCTTGCTATTCCTCAAATTCTGCAGGCAGCTGAGGAGTAGATTGGGGAATTTTTCTTGCTTTGTAAAACACAAAGCTATCAGGAAATCAGGCTCTTGCATATTAATGTCAGCTGTCTAAGATCAAAAATGAATTCTTGCGTTTTGTAGTATTTCTGCAATTTATCACTGAAGCAGTGACATAAAATATATTGCGAATTGCTAATCTCAGCAGAAACCTGATACACTAAGTGGCTACAGTAGTAGTACAGTAGTACTTCGTAGTACTACTTTTACGCAATCAAGTAGTCGACAGGCACTCGGGGAGCCAAAGGGAAAATATTAAATGAGGTTTAACCAGGCTGGTCACAGTAGTAAGCATCGCCAACTCTTGGGACAGTCTTCAAAATAAAACTCTGCCCCGTATTTGAACTTACAGTTCACAGACTTGTAGGCTGTGTCAAACACTGAAAATCTTTCTCACCTTTGTCTTGAAAATGTATCTTGTATAGGAACATTTGGACTATATGTATAGTGACTGCTTGATAAAGCTGGTGATTTTTGCCTTAACTAAAAGTGAGTTACTACTGGAACAGTCTTAGCTAGTTAGGTTGTACTTTCTTGAGATATCTTGGTGAGCTGATTGAAGAATTTGCTGTTGTCAAAAGGGAATGTCTCTTCCCTGCTTCTGGTATGTATTTGAGCCTCTGTGAGCTGCTGTAGCTCATTAAGCTGGGGAGTGAAAAAATGTGGATGGTTTTCTGTGGGATTAGTGAGTTGAATTGACTTGCAAGATATGGAGAGTCTTGGAATCTATGCAGCAGAAGGGAGTGTAGGACATGACTGGTGCAAGGAAGAGAAATGGTCTTTCCGTTAATGGAGCTGAAACAGCTTGGCCATTATGTGTGCATGTGGGAGGAAAGGTTCTTATTCCTCTAGCATTGTTTTGCTTTGAGTATGTTGCTGGTTAACCAGGTGTGGCTTTGCTGGAGTAGGTATTCCTGGCCATGCAATAAATAGCAGAATGTCTGTAGCCAACTGGTAGAAATTCTCCGCTTATTGTACCTGTGATCTGGGATTTTGGTTTAGATTCTATGGGCAAGTGACATTTGGTTATTATTACAGAAGACTGACTGCAGTCTTTGGTGTAGTGTCAAAATAGCTGCTGAACTACCTGATTAAATATGATGATAGCATAGTTTGGCGTAGAGCTCTGTTTTGCTAGTTCACTCTGAAAAGTGAAGGTGAGACCTTCCTTTACTCTTTTTGTAATTGAGCATTCTGAAATTTAACCATGTCTGTCACCTTGCATACGTGTCTGTTTACATATGTTTTGGAATACTTGAGCCTGTTTATACAGCTGATCTGTGCAGCAGCTCTTTGTTAAGCCTATAATGTAGACTGCTAAAATACTGTCCATCTGTGAGTGTTCTGTGATATTGCGAAATGCTTTCAACTCTTAAAGCTTTCCAAATGTGTGTGTACCTGTAGTAAAACTGTTTTGCCAGCAGAGTTTGAAAAGCCACCTTGGAACTAGGAGCTTAAGCAATAGGGTTGATCAAATTTAGTCCCTTCAGTGCAGTTCCATAATAGTTCTGTTAATCGTTGTGTCCTCTCCAAGAGGCCAGAAACCTCCTTCTTCCCCAGCCCTCAATCCTTAATAGCTACTCCTTTGACAGTTCATTAGATTTCAGGTATGCCTAATTGTAGCTGAGGCTTTAGTTAACCACTAATATCAGTGGAAATGTCCTAGTTCCATTTAAAAAAAAATAAAATACCGCAAGCTTGGTTTTGCTGAAGGTGCATGTTCTCCTGGTTAGGATCTTTTGGTGTCATTATTTTAATTTTTTTGAGGGGAGGAGGGGAAATCGAAAACTTGATTGTATAGCACTGAAGACACTAGTTTTAGGGTATTAGAGATGCAAACGTCGAAATTCCTTTGGAGAGAGTGGTTTGATATACCCTTTGGACTGTCTTGGTGTGGAGAAAAAGAAGAGATCTTTGTACTGATAAAAAGTCCTGAAACTAGAAATGTTCTGTAATAGATCTGTGTTTGGGGGTAACAAAATTTAAAGAGAAGCTGGTGTCTAGCTTCTCCTTGTGGCAAGGGGGTGGATGATGTGAACTGTAAAATCAGCTGGGTCACCTCTCCTTGGGCAGAACTTGGAAATTTGTGCTTGGAGCAGCTGTATAAATGTATTGAAAAATGGGCTGACGTTATTCTTGGTTATTGAAACTAAAAATGTAGAATGTGTAATAAATTCTAAATTTATTAGTGTTTTGCTCTAAATCTCCACATTAAGAATTTTAAACTAAACGTTAAAAAAGTTGCATGTTAACTTAAAAATTAAGGTTGAAATGTGAGAGTAAATGATATGTTGAAAAGTGTATTTGTGAAGTGGGAGGTATTCACTCTTGATATTTTCATGTTCATGTTACTTTTCCAGCCATAACTAATAATGTGAGAAAATACTTCTGAGCATGTGAAAGTGAGCAAATAGCTTCTGGACAATGTCACATAATTAAAATCTAAAATAACGGGGATATTCTATCTATTGGTCTGAGAATGATTACTGTGTGCACTTCGAGCATACATTCTAAACTGTTTTGGACACACTTTTATAAATTCCTACAAATGGTGTACTGTGTATAAACATTTTAAAATGTAGAAATAGAATCCTACTTTTGTTGCTTTGTGAGCTTTGTAAGTGGCTAACCAAAAAGGCTTTATTTCCTTTTAATGATTCATTATTTATGCTTAGAGTTGAGTTACGTTTGTTTCTGTATGTAAATTATTGAAAAGTCTTGTTTAAAGCAAAGGAGCTAATTGTCTATAATCAAGCAATCTTCTGCTGTTATTTCCAAATTGTTGCAGATAAGACCTTGACAGAATGGACAAGACTTGAGCGTGAAGAAAAATTCTGTTGTGTTCTTAAACAGCTTTTGTGGTTTACACATGGTAAAAACATGCCAATGTTATAATTCTTATTATGTAGTCGGGTATAGTCATGAAGGAATATGGAATTGCAGACTTGCAAGGGTCTTCTGAATTTGTGCAGGCTGTTCTGGAAGTATGGTTTTAAATCAAAATGATTCATTTTAATGCTGTACCAGTAAAAATGCATCTATAACAATTCCTGGGACATCTCTCTTCTAACTTACTGCTGATACAGCTTTCTGGATAAAGATTATTAGGTACATAAGTAGCTTTTTTATAAGTTTGTCTTTCAGCTAATTAAAATTTCAATAAATTTCAAACATATACCTGTTTGCCTAGGATGCTTATTTAAAAATTAGCATAGGGATGGAGCACGAACAGCCTGTGTGCACAAGCAGAACTCTATTTTTTCTGGAGATGCAAAATCAATTGAATTGTAATACATATACAGTTTTTAATGAGTTTTGTTACTTCATATTCATTTTACAAATTCTGATGTTTTATTGGAATAAGTGGATTTTTAGTATACTNAACCAGAAAACCTAGACTTTTTTTGTCCAACTCTGTGCTCATTTGTAGCATTAATTCCATGCTGGATTCCTCCTCTAAGCCTTCATGATTCTGGGAGAAAATACTCTACATAGGATAGAGTGAGGACGGTCTTGATGTGATGCTGTTTCCTTCCTGTTTGGGTCTTGCTTCCCTGGATTTAACATGAGACAGTTGTCTTATGCGGTGTCTAATAACAGGTACTAGATGCTTAATAAAAAGGAAAATATAATCAACCCTCACTTTCTTTGTCAGTTCTTGTGGCTTTCAAAGTTTGTTTTCTCAGTGCTTCCCTGTTAAATATCTTGAAAGGTGGATGCAATGAGAAGAAAGTATTGTTGATTGAAAATGACAGTAAACCATACTGTTATGTGTGTAAAGTAAAAGTTAGAAAAATGTTTTAACAGTAAGTTTGGGTTTTTTTCTAAAGAAAAATAGTTTTTAGTAACTTAAGAGGACACTTGTTGGAACTATTTTATTTGTAGATTACTGAGTAGACATTTTGAGCATGGTCAAAGTTACCTTGCAAGGGAAATAAATTAAGAGAATAGTAGTCTAGCTTTCAGCATCAAGATTTAAACACAGTATTAATTTATTTCTAAGATAACCCTGAATTCTGAATATTTTATTTGGAAAAAGATGTTTGTTTGGTGCCATGCTTCAAACGTTGCAAGGTTTGCTTGCCAGGGAAGCCCACAGTTTTTTGTTGTCTAACATGGTGCAGCATTTTGAATTAGATTTATTTGTATATTAAAGTGAACCACAAGGAAGCATGCTTGGCTGCTTAAGAGTAATAGTAATGATCATTTGTGTTATGCTCTCTTCTGAGATCCTATCCTTGTCTCAGTAGTTGATAGCACTTGACTTTTGCCATTTTTCTTAGTGCATGATGAACAAGTTGGAGAAAGGTAGGCTCATTTTCATACGCTTTGTACTGATACTCATCTTAAATGGCTCAGGTTTAAGATCCAGCCTTCCTCTGCACTTGGAATTTGTGTATGGTTAACTAAAAGCAGCAGAACAGGCAAAGGTGGAGTTCTAATGATTTGATTCTCTAACACCTAATAAGAAGTAGAATGATGCCACAACCTTGCCTTCGATGCAGAGGAGGCAAATCCCTATTAGGACACCTGTCTGCTTTGGCTGACTAATTATCTTTGAGTTTGCTGTGCCTTTTAAAAATCTGATTGAAACTGCATTACTAGACTCACTGGTTAAGCAGTTAGGATGTCTTTCTAGGCAATCACATCAAAAGTACTTTACAGAGTAAGCTGTATGCATGAGGACTGCGATTTAGCTTGCCATCTCCCAACTTAGTTGCATTTCACAGATTTTTAAACTACTGTTTTCTTTTCTGGTTCTAGTACAATTCATGCTCCTGCTTCTCTACCAGGTTAGAATAGCTGTGCTCCTGAAGGTCTCCCTTTAGTCCTGTAGTATTGAGAGCTGGGGCTGGCACTTTGCAAGTGATGTTGAACGTATGGGTTTAAAGGCTACAGGTTGTGATTTTATGAAGGGAGTGGAGAGATGAGTCAGGATCTATAGTTTAAGGCTAAGGACTAAGAGCAGATAGAGACTTGTGAACGGTGTTTCCAAGTGTTATTGTTAAGAATGCTGGACATTCTTAGGACATAGGGCAAATGGGAAATAAATAAAGTTGATTGCTTCCAGTAATGCAGTACTATATCTCAACAGCATCAGAGCTCTGAATCATCAGAGATGATTCTTCTGGCAGGCTCCTTTGAGGCTCAAAGTTAAGACTGGAAACCCAAGGATGTGCGTATGGAGTGGGAAGGAAAGCAGCTTCAGGTTTTGTTGGGACGCACAAAGCAGCAGAATACTCATAGCCTGTTGTTATTGGCACACCATGGAGTTGTGGAAAGGGAAGATCAGTATGTGTGACTTCTTTTTTTTGTTGTTCTTGAAAGAATTGTAGCAAAATGACATCTAACTTGAAACTAGATTTGAGTTTGACATTTTTGGTCAAACAAAAGACTATCACAAGACTGCTTGGTCTTGCTGAGAGGCTAATCAATTATTCCTGGAGGCAGGGTGCTGGAGTTATAGCTAGCCTGGTGCCTTTCCTGCCTGCTGATGTTTATGGTTGCTGCTATTCAAAGCACTTCAGCTTCCTTTGAGTGACTGTTGTGCAAATATGCCAGCCTGGTTTCTGGTCTGGTGTTGGATGAAATTTAAGATCAGGCTTGAAGTACTTGTCTCTGGTATTTTCCAGCAACTTCATCTAAAACTTGGAAATCTGTCGTCCTTTTGGGCTGGCATGTAGCTAGCTTGAAAAGTGGGGAAAAAGTTTTGTGTTCAGGTTTTATGGTGGTGATGGGGAAAGCCAAAACCCCAAAGTAAACAAAAAAAATCCCATTAAAATATGAAGTTCCATTTATCCCCTTCTGAGACTTATTTCTAACTCCATTTAGACTTCACCAATTTATCTTAAACAGCAACAAAAAAGTGATTTGAAAATCAAAAGCAGAGATGAAATAAGCAATTGCATTACTAGAACATCACGTTAATGCTACCTGTGGAAATGGTTAACATCTTTGAATTACTGTACCATCAGTATGGTGAAACTCTTGCTTGTGCCCATGGAGCACTGTGCAGGAATAGTTGAAGCAATGTTGTTAAATAAGGATGCAAACTACCACTTGTAGCTGTTACTACAGCTGTTGTAGCTGTGTGATCGTGAGAGCCCATAGGTTTTTGTATAGTGTAATCCAAACCACGGTAGAAATAGATGTCTTGGTATATGCCAGTAACGGCTTCTTATTCTGTGGCGTTTCAGTTACTTTTCAAGCTCTTCAGTGCACCTACTGAAACATTTTTGAGTGTCGTCTGAGAGTGTTAATGTGTGTTCCAGTGTGGTTATATAAAACTAGCAGGGAAAAAGCTTGCAACTTTTCCACTGGGCTTTTGTAAACTAGAGCTTAATTCAATGAACTAACTTAATACTTCTATCCCACAGGTCCTTTCAACAGAAAGCATTATTCAGTTCTAAAGTGTAGGCTTCTTTTAAAGGAATTTTGAAGTTTTCAAATGGATTTTGAGATTCTGTACCAAAATGCTATTGACTTTTCAGTCCATCTCAATGGACGACTTTTCCTGGGATCAGTGAAACTCATGAATATTCTAAGCAGCAACAAATATATCAAATCTAGTACACTTCCTGCAATTCAGTGAATGCAACTTGTAAGCATTCACAGATGCTGTTCCTTAACAGGGCTTTTGTAAGGCTTTACTGTTGTCAACAACACATCAGATGTGATACTGTGCGCTGCCAAAACAATGTATTAAAAGTGTCCTTCCATCTTCAGCAAAGCCTATTTCTAAACCTCCCATTAATTTCTCTTGGATTAGAATTCCTATGTGAGGCTTATTCTCACATGATGTAAAGTTTGACCAGCTTTTTGCCTTTGCAAGAAACAGACTTCAGCGAATACCTACTCAAGAAAAGTAACATTGTGTATTTTCACTTGTGCGTTTGTAAAACTTCGTAAAACGCAAAATAAGCCTTTGCTTAATGCATTACACAAAAAATACTAAAAAATCCAAACAAACTCTCAAGATTCATTATGGTGGGGACTATGTTCTGGAAGGTTTGTTTTAATGTTGTATTTATTTTAAAAAAGTTAAAAAATCAAATTTCATAAGAGCCATGAGCAGGCTTAAATCTTATGCACAAAAATATTAATTAAAACCTTCTGTGTGTTTACGCATTTTTCCTTTTTAAATCTGCCAGCTTCCTGGTTAATCATCAAACAGCTTTGATACAGTGACAGGTTACCATCAGTGTTAAAGGCATACCTCCTTTCAGCTTCCACAAGTGCTAGAAGTAATGGAGTGGAACTGCTAGGTAATCCTGGTGGTACTCCGTACTATGTGCAGAGACTGGATGGTTATGGCTATCCACGAAGTCAGGATGCATGAGCTATTTCATATTTCAAGAACAATACTCCAGAATGTATCTTCCTGCATACCTGCTTTTGGGGAAAAAAAAACCTCCTCCAATTAAGTTCAAATACAGCCACTGCAGTAGTTGCAGATTTAAGGGCAAGGCTGTAGTGTGGTACTCAGTGACATGTTGGTCTTTAGAATATTGTGTCTTGTTTTCTTGATGATTCTTTGAATACTCCTCCTCCTCTCCTGAAGACAATGCAAAGCGCTGTGAAAGGTGTCCTGTACTTGTGAAATGAGTCTTTGTCATTTACGTTAGCACACTTCTTACATGTCTCTTTTCTGGATGGACCTGTTTATTTCACTAATGGTATTGAGTCCTACAGACTGAGGGCAGAGTCTTTTAAAGACATTGATACTGTGGCTTGGCTTTTTCATCAGCCTTTCCTTCCAGGTCACGTGTCAGAAACCACTAGTTTGGTGTTCTCGGTGCTTATTTTAGGATGGACTAAGATATTGCAAGTTTCCTTGATGGGAACAGAGTTCTGGGATGCATGGGTCACAATCAAAGCTTACTAGAACACCTTGTATTAGTTAAGCTATTATTAATAGCAATAGCTTGATTCCATTCATGGCAGATAACTATTCATACAGTGCAAGCAATTATTCCCAAACATGCTTACTCAATTACTGGGTTGCAACATCTGGGAGACCTCCACAGAAGTGGAGGGGTGTACTGATGCACCAACAGCCTCTATGTGGGTGTTCCAAAAAAAAAAAAAAAAAAATTCTCTCAAGGTGCTCTCTTTCATCAGGTGTGTAAGTAATCCCATACTCTCTTCCTGCCTATAGCAGCTGCTGCTTTCTTGAGTGCAGGCTTTTTCCTTTTTTTAGCAAGCTGTTGTTGATGGTGGTGTGTGCTGGTGGCCTCGGGCAGAGCGAGCAGAGTCTTGGTGTTCTGAGTTTCTCTGTTCTCGTGGATTCTGCAGGACAGTTAGTCTTGGGCTTACTGGTTCTCGGGAGACTTTCACACTTTATCAGCATCTACTCCTCCTTCTCTTCAGTTTGCTGTTTTCTGGTGGCTAGACCTTCAGCTACACACACGTATCTGTAGAGTCCATTCATGCAGACTTGCACAGAAGGGATTTTTGTGACAGGCGTTTGCTTGTTTCCCAAATAACAAAAAGCATTCTGGGAACTGAAAAGATAGTTTGTATTTGAAAGCTATACAGTGTCTTACAAACACTAACAGTTCCTAATTGTAAAACTGTGCTTCATGGTCAGAAACCCTGACAGCACTGGGATTTAAGAGCGACTGTGCACTTTCCAGCCAGATTGCGGTTGTTGAAGCATTCTGCTTCTATCTGGGCAAAGCCAAGAGACTGTGTCCTGTGCACAAATGTGAATGCATTCAATTTGAGAAATAAATATATTTTTAAATAAAGTAAATGTTTTAAGTGAAGAATAAATCTGGGGATCTCTTTCCAGAGGAAGAGTGTGAAAGAACAAGGTTAGCTAGGTAGCACCGCACAAAAACATCTTCCAATAAAAGCGCTCCATATTCTGTCTGCTCAGAGGTCAATTTGTAAGCATCCTGAGAAGTAACCTTACAGACTACTTAACTTTTAATCCCTCTGTGTTATTCATAAGTTTCTAGAAAGTAATTTTTCAATAATCAGGATAAATGCAGTTCTTTAATTTTTCAAAGCACTTGTACCTAGTATGCTCTGTGGGAGCTTGTGATTGGAATCAAATAGTACAGCCGTGTATCTAGACAAATGGTTGCTAATATGACCTTGTGATTGTTGGCTTTCTAAGAAGTAATAAAGCAATGCAGTCACCTGCCTGGTTAATTGCTTTAGGCACTGGCAAAGGTTATCTGCCAAACTGAAGCTGTGTGCACGTTCCCTGGTTTTCTAGTCTATGCTATGAAAGTTGCAGGTATGAAGATTGCAGAAAATGTTAGTAGAAGTAATAGGTCACGATTTCTTTTTTTTAAATCTATAAGTTACACAGTGATTTCCAGCTGTTTTCTTTTCAGTCTTCAAATTGCTCCATAAGATAGACTTAAAAAAAACCCCAGACAAAAGTCTGAGAGCTGTTGCATGCTGCTAAATGTTGGGTATTACTAAAAGAGCTCAGATGTTGCATAAAGTAGCTTAGAATTCAGAGGTAAAACTGAGTGTTAAGTATAAATATATTAGTGCCAAAGCACCTGTAATGAAAGCTGCTCAGCTTCAAGTTCATTATTTTAAAGCATAAGAGAAAGCTAAGGTAACTGAGCAGTAAATCTCTACAGTGGTAAACTTCGTTTAAAGAATACAAGTATCATTTGTTTATATGCTTACAATAAACAAAAAGAAAACCCTCCTCTTTTTTCAGAAACTTTTTCACTAAAAGGACAAAGGAACTCAAACCTGCTGTCCAAAGCGCTCCTGGTTGGAAGTTGTTTGGAAAAGTCCCACCCAGGGAAAACCTTCCAAAAGATTCCAAAATTATTCAGCAGGTGAGTAAACACCACACAACTCTAGGTACAAAACTTGTAGAAATTAATGCATAGGTATTGCAGTTCTCTGCTGTTATCTCCATGTTGTTACCATCCAGCCATAGGGTACTCTGGGAAGACTCTCTTGGGGCTTTGTCTAGAGAATAGTAGTTACTTGAGAAGGAGTTTGAGTTTTATGATTATCTAGTGTGTTCTTCAGTACATCTCAGTGCTTATGAAAAGGTGATACATGTTTAAAAAGTGTTTAAGCTGTTTCGGTCAAAGCATCAGAACTTGTATTAATTTCCTGTAAAATTTTGCCTTATGTAACATGATATGCTACAGTTTTTATAATGGTAAAGTGGTTGTGAAATATTCTAGGCTTCCTTTTATGAAGTTCAGTTCTGAGTTACTTTTGCCTGTTTTGTGCAATAAAACCATAATCATACTTGTATATTCAGTTTTTCTTCAAGCTAGATATTAATACAGTAAAACTTATCCTCTTAAAGCATTCTTGGATACCCTAGTGTTACAAAACTGATTTTTTTTTTTTTCCTTTTTTTTTTTTGATCTAACTCCTCTTTCCATAGTCCTTGTTGCCTGGAAGACTTACTATCTGGGTAACTTGTGATAAATTGCTTAGAATTCTGAAACATGTAATCTTGTTTCATTTGGACTTTTAATCTCACTCAAGGTATTTTTGTTTCAAAATAGTACTGTAAGTTGAACTTGTTTTGGAGTTACTGGGGTACTACAGAAAGGTAATTCTGATTTCCTTCCTCTGATACAAAGTTGCACTTCCATATATTCATTCCTGTGGAGTCTGTCTTTTAACTTGATAAAAATAATAATAAAACGGCATAGTCTTTAAAGATGAGCCATTGGTAATATATCATTAACTTAATGTTAACATGTGATCCTGAAGTTGAAAGATTTGTTGACGTAATAAATGTGAATGTCTTATGTTGGTGAAAACAGTAACTTGACTCTCTTGAGAGCTGCTTTCTCTGTCTCCTTTCTTAAATTCTATATAAGCTGATGTGTTTGGCAGGTGCAAATGGCTGTGAATGAAGCAGTGTTCAGCCATCTTCTGGAAAGAGCTTCATGCTGAAGAGGGCCTTTTGGGAGCAACTAAAGTGAAAAACGAGAGGTTCTTTTTGAAGGACTTCAATGTACTGGGACTTGTCACACAATAAAGTGTTGTGGGAAAACGATGAGATTACATAAAGTGCCATCTTGGGCATTGGACTAGATGACCTTTAAAGGTCCCTTCCAACCCAAACCATTCTGATTTACTCTGAAGTAAACGGAATGCTTTTTCAACATCTTCAAATATTTTTTTCCTTATTTAAGTGGTTTCCCGTTTTGGGTGGGAGAGGGCAAGTGTTCTTAGTTTACTTGCAGATGAATGCTGTGGGCCTTGTGCTATGAAAATATTGTGGTTAAAATCCAGATGTCGCTTCCATCCTGAGAAATGGAGAGTGTGCACAATGCTACCAGTCATCTGCTTCCCGTTTTCTAGTAATGAAGATGTTTATTCTGGAGACCAAATCATAATCTGCAGAAATAATCTTATTTTCTTATCCCGTTGTCCCTCAGTGACTGTTTTTCTTTTAAATGGCCCATTTTTTTTAACTTCTCCAAAGTGGCAGAAAAGCAAATATATTAAAACAATGTATTGTCTTTAAACATGATTGAATTGGTCGTAGCCACTAGTCATGTGGTTTGTGTTGTTATGGTTGCCAGATTAGGGTCACTATTGGATTTATATAATCTTGAGTAATGTGTCAGTAATAGCTAATATTTTCAGCTTCTAATTTAGCTAAAGCATGGTCTTTAGGTAACTGTATATCTTAGCTCATGATGCTTTTTTCAAAGGGGGACTCAGATTGATGCTATACTCTGCACTGAGTTAGATCTACAATACCTGAGAAAACTTGTTTCTTAAATTGAGAGGTGACCCGAATGCCTTCATATTTAACATATGTCAAATGTCTTGCTTGTGTGTTTAAAATTTACAATATTGCTCCTTGTGCATATGCCTTTGAAGAAAAGCCAATAGTTTCTTTTCTCAAAAATGTTCAAATTTGCTAAGCTGGCGCCGGGTTAGAATGAATATAGGCACACATAGTTATTGAAGGTTAGTGGAAAATAGTATCTTCACTTTTGAATGGCTGACTGAAGTCCCTGGACTAAATTCCTCACTATGCAGGAGATGCGAGTGAAAAGAATATAGACAGGAATGTAGGCCTTTAAGAGGTTGATAGAAATATGGTTAAAGCTTAATATGTTCTGTTCACAAGTAATTCTGTGAACGTGGCAGAGTACTTCACATCCTACATGGGGTGTTTCTACAAACTTCCACATTGACTTTCTAAATTGAAGTCAAGGGATCCATTGTGATCTGAAATACCAAACCTGCATTTTTTTATCTTTTTTTTTTTTTTAGCCATCTGTGGTCAGAACAATGGCTACGCGCTGTTTACTAGCTTTTGTAAAATAAGCTTCTAGGTGTAAGACTATACACATAGAATAGGCTTAAGCTGTAGGCAAGCAACCTGTGAGGGAGTTTAGGGTAGTTTATTAGCAACAAATCTTGCAGTTCCTGAACAGCTATGGTATTCTCCGTGGTTGAACGTGAAGTTCTGTGACTCTGCTGATGCTAGCGGCCAGATTTGGGAGGGTGCAAATAAACCCCAGGTTAAGGAAACTCAGTAATGAGTCTGTATCCTTGAGATGATGGATGAGATCTTAAGAAGCATTTTTGCAGGAAAAATTAACTCGCAACAGGAAAAACTTTGTAATTAATAGGAGGAGGAAGTCTTTTGGATAAGGGTCATACTTATATCAAAGGTTTATGGCAATATTGTGAAGGTTAAAGGTCTTTCCTATTAGTAAAACAAGAGAAAAAAATTGCATCATTGTAGATTTATAGTCAAACAGGTGGTAGAACTCACATGCCCTGTTTCCATCCTGGCTGATGGAAGCCTCCTTTGTTATGTTTGTTTTGTTAATGATGATGTACTAAATTGGTAATTACACTTAAATGAATGCTTGTGGCTCCCAGTCGCTGTTTATCAACTAGACATTGCTACACATGCCTCTGCAGATAAGTCAGGTAGTGATTCTAATGTCTTGAATAACTTCCAAGAAGATCTGGAAACTTAATTTGGGATACTGTTTCAGGCATTTTTCAGACAGTGACGCTAGCCAGCTCTGCCTTCAGAGACTTGCTAATGAATATTACTGTAAATAATATCTTTGCAAGTTGCTTAGCGTATGTGGAAGAAGATAAATATTTTTGTCGAAAAGCAACCTGCGGGGTTTGCCTGGCAGGGGAGATGGAGTCCCCTGCAGCTGCGCTGCCATCAGCATGCTTTGGGCGAGATGCTCTAACTCGAACTGGGGCAGAGCTTGAAAGTTCTTGGCAGCTGTGTTTCCCTGCTCGCAGCTGCTGGCACGCTTCGCTCTCCTTGGATTTAGAGCTGCCCAAGCAGGATGTGATTGAGGCCAACTCTTTTGCTGGACATCTCCCTCCTCTGGGCTTCCTTCCTTCACTGTTTTTTAAAAAGGGAAAATAGCAGTTCCTTAGGACTGCAAATGTCAAATGTGTTTGATGGTTTTAGGAAGTGTGCCGTTTTTCATTAACTGCAGCTAATAAAACTGGCTATTATAAGAAGTATGTGGTCATTAATGATCAGTCTGGTAAATTCTTTTCAGTCTGTACAGAAATCTGCTTTAAATTAGACTGCTGAAATATTTTAATATAGAAGCATTTACAGCAGAAACTGACTTGTGGGCTGATGTGTAACATTTTGGTGTCAATTGACTGAAGTGCAAGTTCTGTTTAAAAATGCAAGCTCAATTTCATTTTTTGTGCTTATGGTTAAAGAAAAGAGCTTTTAATCCATCATCAAAATTATTCTGAATATCAAGTCATTAAGTTTAACTCTCGCTTTTTATTAAAGCAGTATTGAATACTTTTTAAAAATACTTGTTTAAAGCAGCATAGTGATTTTTTCCTAATATGCCGAGTTAAAGTAAAGTCAAATATGGAAATGCACATCACAAGATAAAGAAAAGTAAAACATAGACCAAATTCACTTTATCAGCAGTTTTAACAAAGTATTGTCAGTGACAGCCTTAAATAAGGGGAGCGGGAAGCTTCTTTTCTATTTAAATATGACACACCATGAAAAGCTTGCAGTGATTTAGAAATGAAGTGAAGTAAAGCCATCTTTTTCAAAAGTTGTTACCTTGTGTACAAAATGGAAGGTATTAATTTTAGACAGTCTGTTAAATGCTAACTCTGATNGGGGGGGGGGGGGGGGGGGGAAGTAAAATACTGTACTTGAGGGCTAAAAAACAGTGTCTTGACTTGCATATTTTTCTGATGTCGTTATCTCCAGTCTGAAAACTAACGGAGAAATTGCATTCACTGAATCAGCACAACTCCCATGGTCTCCCAGGGACAAGAGTTGTCAGAGGTTTCTCTTCGGAGGAACAGATGCATTTTGAATCAGTTTTCATATTACTCGGACCTTCTAACTTGCAATATTAACTCTTCTCTCCAGTCTTCGTTGTTTGTTTAACGATGCATGAAGCTCCTAATGGTTCATAAGTGTACATGGCGTGTTTGTCAGCATATCTAAGGATTTGAGTAGGTAAAGAAAGAAGTAGGTATGTACAGTGCTAGATGCTTTTTCATAGGAGTGGTTCTTAAGCAGATGGTTATCTAGATAGAAGTCACATTAGCTCGTCTTGCACTACTACTGGAGAGAAGAGAAAGGCAAGACTTCTGTCTGTTTAGCAGATGTAGGTAGAAATGCATTGGTAACAAACTGCCTTGAAGCCAGGATGGACAATAAATAGGAGTATTTGGTCTTGCAAGGAATGTGTAACATCTGAATAACAGTTTGTCTACTAGCAGCAGTGAGAATGCTGTGATGGTTTTCTTCGTAGACAATGTAGTGGTCAGATTCTCAAGAAACGTTCATCATCTTTCCAGAGTCACACGTGTAGTCAGTAAAACGCTATGCTAATGGTAAAAGAAAGTGTTAGGTTGAAGTCTTTCAAAGACATTCCCCAGCGTTTTAGATTTCTGCAATGATTATCTTGTCAGTAAAATGGTAGTGAAAATGGTAGGACCTCAGTGAGACAAACGCCTCTCCTTTTGTTTGCGTAAAGGATGTAAAATACAGTTTAGCTCCTAGTAACAGCACTTACCCAGCTGCTTTGACAAGGAGAACTTCTCATAATGTCAGTGTTATGTTGGTGGCACAAATGTATCTTCCGGGGAGTACTCCACAGCAAGCATGGCACTAATATTTTGAAAATACCTCAGAGGTGTTGATTCTGCTGATATGAATTCTTCTGATAACTGTGTTTTTGTTTGTTTCTTAAAAAAAAAAAGTATTTGAGGTCAACTACAAAGACTATTGAAGCAAACTTTCTCTTCCTAAAACTTGAAAAAGAAAACATAAGCATTGTACGTATGTTCATTTCTGTCCTTGGAAGTTCCTGGGTTTTGGGGAAACAAAGAATATAGAAACAGTTTTGAGGTAATAAAAACGATAGAACTTCTTTTACTTTGGTGGGATGCNTTGTTTTTTTTTTTTTTTTTTTTGATCCTCTGGATCCTCTTTTTGATGGGATGCCTCCCTCTCTGTTGGGCTTTTGAATTTCTTTAGCAAAGGATAACACAGATAAAAATAATTGTTTTTTTCTTCTCTTAAGAAGGGAGCTTTTGCAGGTTAAGCAGATTTACGCTGGTGAGCTTGAGGTGCTGCGATAGCAAAATCATCATCTAGGCAGGCCGTCTCAAATTCCAAAAGGATAAGATTTAGCAAAAAGATTCAGGTGGTAAAGACGCTGTCTTTTGTGGACTTCTTTTAAAGTGTGGGTTTGTGGTTTGTTTTTTTTTTTAATATAATCCTTATTCTTCTGGGGCTGGCATGGTGCTCCAGTACAGAAACGCAGAAAACAGTATGGCAAGGGAGAAGGAAGACTTTAAAATGCTTTTTATTAATCTGGGGTATGCATGGTACAGGAATACTGCAGATGAGTTCAGAAATAATGTTGAAGGCATGATAAAAAGCTTATTTTCTTTCTTCTAGGTGCTGTAATCCAATGCTTAAAAGCAATGGCTGTGTCTTCCCACCCCCTGCCCCATCTTTAAGCTTGGCTCTTCCATTAGAAAACCAGCTTTGACTTTTGAGTGGAAACCTGCAAAGCTGGGGTTGTACAGGGCCACCCATAGTGGGGCATGCTTTTGCCCGAGTGCCTCGCTGCAAGGCAGTATGAGGGCTTTCAGATCGCTGCTTTAGAATCTTACTTTTAATTTAAATGACTGTTTCTCAAAGACTTACAAATGTATCTTAGTTCTCATCAGCTCACCAGTGAGGTTGAGGTGTAGAGTCCACTTTTGAGCTTTCAATTTAGAAATACTAATTATAACATGGTGGGGGCAGGGGGAAGGTGAGGGACTTAAAGGCCTACTCTAAGTCACTGTGCTATTTAATGATGTTTTCTGCCCCCTCGTGTTAAACAGAAAACCCCAAACACTTAATGTGAAAGTCCTGTTTGAAAATTACCCTAGTATTTTGTTTCTTGCCAAATGCTTTTCCAAGTCCAATTTATGTTTCTTTTCCATTTCTCCACAGTGCAGGTACTATTCTTGAATATGCATTTTAAGCTTTAAAGCTAACTAGCTTATAGGTGACGATCTAGTTGGGTGTGAGATGCAATCTAACACGAGCTGAATGAAGGCAAGGTCTTCAAGATTCATTTTCAGAGCAAACAGTTTCTGGTTTCTTGTGTCAGCCTATAGACAATGTTTTGTTCTTTCCTTTTTAGCAGGGTATTTTCCAAGGCTAGTGTTTAAATAAGTGTAACTGTTATGGGTGATGAGGACTAGGGAGAGACAGTGTATCAGGGAATGCCTTTTGCCTTGTACCTGAGAAGTGCCATGGACAAAGATCTCCCCTCTGGTAAAGCTGCTGATTGTAGAAACTATAAAACTTCAATTTAAACAGAAAAAACAGTTCAATAAGTGTCTATAAGCATCTTGCATAAGTGGGAAGTCTGTGTTTTTTGTATATTTTGAGGGCTGCAGAAGAAGGAGGAACCAGCCACATGTTTCTTCAAACATAGAGTATAAATACTCTACGTGTGAATTTAAATTTTGGCTTGCATGTTGCTATATTGTAATGGTCTTTTCCTTCATTTATTCACTAAGGTTTGCTTCTGTTTTTCTTATTAGGATGACAGTTCTGGCAGTCTTGCGTCAATATCCGCTCTCAGTCTATTAAACACAGGGGTATGAAATTTAATATATATTCTTTCTAGTTGTATTCAATGCCATGCATGGGACTATGTAGTGCTCATTAAAATAGAACAAACATCACATTTTCACAGTAGCATGAATATTTTATGGCACTAACCATCAACTCATTAGATACCATTAGTAAAATAAGCAAACAAATAAACTTCACATGAATCTCACTAACAACTTAAAGTGATAGAGTATTGTTTGTCATTGTTTGTATTGCATGTTCTTGAATAGCAGGAAATAGGTAATGCTAGAGCTTGACAGTCATTTACTTTCTATGTTTGTGCCTCCTTGATTAATGGTAACAGTTGTTAAAAGGCTTAATTTGTAATATTTTTTCACACCTTGTATTAGCTTTGAAAATGGATATCCCAAAATCTTTTTTTTTTTCCCCTGTCACTAAGTCACACATGCTGTGAACAGTGGCACTTTAGAACTCCAGATGCTTTTAATCACTATTTCTAATATGAAATTGGAAACCTAGAAAAGTGTAGCTATTGAAACTTTTGCTACCTATGTCTTCTGTTTGCTGTGACTGGCATCCTTCTGAAATTGGTACAGTGCATGTGCCCGTTACTTTGAAAACTTTTTATGTGATCCCAAACCCTGCCTTAAACAGGAATGGTACAAGTTAGCTTTTTAGTTCTGTGGATCTGTTACTCCGGCTTTGTGAAATAGAGCAGTTAATGTAACTGCTAGTTGATATGTGATGCCTGTGGTTCGTGTTACATGGTCCAGCCACTCTTAGCTCTTCTTTACTGGGCCCAGAAGCTCCTGGCTTCATTCATTTTCTTTGTAAACAACAAAAGATAAAACTTGATGCAACTTGTTAAATATCCAATTGAGGGAAAAAAATAAAGTAAATGAACAATTGAAGATGGATGGCATTACTTTGGAAGGTTGACCTAGAAACTCTTCAGTGTTTGTTTGGTGGTTCTCCTGTACTATGTGAAGGTTAGTATTTTTCCCTTCTTCAATATAGGTTGTTCCTATATTGCCTGCAAGCTAGGAAAGAGTGTGCTGTTCTGTCTGTCCTGATAGCCTCTGGCATTCTTGGTTCTGGGAAAATGTCCAGTTTATGACTCACAGAATTTTTCAGTGACATCTACTCTTGCTACAAGTGCTTCTTTGTTTTTAATCACCTTGTAACCAGTTCTAGCTCAGCAATTTTAACATTTAACCTGGAGGGGAGACAGATGACAACATAGGAGGGAATCCTTACGCATTAGCAGAAATTCTACTTAGATTAATAAAACTAAAAGAAAATTTAAGTGATGTAGGTGGGTGCCCTCTTAAAAGATTCTATTAACGATTCCATTCTTGGATGATCAACACTGCTTGAAATGAAGGGAAATAATCTGATGATATTTCTAATTAGCTGTACAACATTGTGAAAATAATCATGTAGATGTTTTTAGAGGCCCATCTGCTCCAGAGTCGCATGTGTGTGTAGAAGGAAGACAGATTTAAAACCACTTGCAGAATATCCCCATTGTTTCCTCAACAGAAGTCATGATTGATTGAATAAAACCTGTTTCAGTATCAGGCTTAGAATTTTGGGGGAGTAAAGCATCTTAAAGAAACTGTCATACACAGGGTGCATGCTTTGTTTAATTGGAGTATTAGTATGCCTTGACATGTACTTTAAATAAAGGCAAGCCTTAAGATAGTGAAAGTTAATTCAGTGTTGTCCATCAGGTCACTTTCTCCTCCAGTATACATAAAACATAATTGGATCTGTGGTGCTTAATCTGTATAATTAGTACTTTCAGGACTGTGAGGACTTTCACAATCCTTGTAATCCAAGGCTTTTATCACTCATTTCCAGGACTTCAGCTTTTGTTGTTGGGTCCCAGATAGATCAAAACATATCCTAGCAAGATGCACGTTAAATTTCATGGTCAGTATTTAGTCTTTTAAAGCTCTATAGTTTGGGCACTGTAGATGCAAGTTTTGTCTTCTAAAATTGAATCATTACGTGCATGCTTAGTTAAATACTTTATCCCCACAAACATACCCTACGTAAGGTCAACTAATGCTTTTGGAATGCTGCGATGCAGCTGGTTTTCCTTTCTGTAAGGTGGTTTGCTTAGGTGCTGGAAGAAGCAGCTTTGGGGAATGACACATATGTTACACAGTGCAATCCAGTAGTATTTGGAGATATCTAAAATAGGTCTGAATGGTCTAGCTGTCCTATATAGCTCTTCCTCAGAAAGATGAAAGAAACGTCAATTTTGTATGTTTTCCACATAGGTATCGGAAAGGTGCAGGCAATAAAGACCTCTGCAGGTTTATTTTTCTTTCGTTTAAAACACAAGGGGATTTTTTGGTGTAGTGGTTTTCTTTTTTCTTTTTTTTTTTTTATAAAGAAGATAGTTTCTTCTTAAGCACAAAGGCAGTTTATAAGCAAAAGGCTTTTTTCCCAGCCTCATTTATGTGTTACCTGTCTGTAGGTTAATAGGCTTATTATATGTATTTCTGTAGGGATAAATACTGGAAATACAAGTTCTTCCACATATCGAAGTGCTCTTAAATATATTGTCACAGCGTTTTTCAGGAAAAACACGCTTTCAGCCTTTTACCAGGTTAATTATCAGCAGTAGATGAGAGGATGCAGTTCCAACCTTAATAAGGAGATAACTTACTTTCTGTTAAAGCTGAGACTTATTTTTCTTTATTTTGGGTTTGTGAAATGTTCCGTAACTTTCAATAAGTATCAGATATGCTGCAATAAAGAATTTTTTAACAACATTCTGTAAGCTACTGGAACCATACATGTGACACTTCCAAAATTATTTTTTTTTTTTTACAGTTCTGTCCTCTGGCATATGCCCTGCATGTTAGGCATTTTACAAGACATTTGATTTTAAATTGTGTTTTTTACCTTGTTATGGAAGAGCATTAGCTCACATCTTTTGAAGTGAAATTCCATGTCAGCTCAAGCTTTTTATCCTTTGCTGAGAATTTTAGATTCTGCATCAAATGCATGGTTAAGGCTATTGGATTCTTTACATCTAGTTATACAAAATATTCCAGAAAAAATGGATATTTTAGTTGCACAAACTATGGAGTTACATGCATGTGTGATGGTTCTGGGATCTAGTCTTCAAATAAGTTTTTGAGAGCACAGCCTTCTGAGGAAGAATCATCTTCCATTGGGAAGTTCAGATACTCTGGAATATATTTAATCTTGGGGAATGTAAAGTCATGATAGTTTGAGCTTGAAACTGTGTTGGTCTCTGCGTTGACTCTTTCTAGCAATGCTTACTGTTTTCCCTCTCTGTGCATGTTTTGGCTCTCTGTGCATGTGTTCTTTTCTTGCAAAAAACAATTGTTCATAAAGTGTACTTACTTCCAGAAACAATTGGGTGATGAGTTCTGCCTCTTGTGGAAATCCCTGTTGAAAATTGGCCCCCTCTCCCCCCTCCTCCCCTTTCTCTGTTGCTTTGGAAATAGTATATCGGTTCTTAGCATGTATGATAGCCAGAAGAGCTAGCACCATTCAGATGTGTTGCTTGTAATAAAAAGGTGAGCGTGACTTCATTTCTAATGTCCACCTTGCAATGCTTTTTTTATTTAACTTGCATACATATGAGGTGTGTAGGAATGTTGAAAAGGTTGGTACTGTTTGAGCTTCCTCATCTCTGACCACTAAATGAACTTGATTTTGTGGCTCCTGTTACAAAGTACTGGAAAGTGTGAAAGTAAATCAGAACTTCTACCAAGAATATGAGGGATGGCATCGCTACTGTACTGCAGGCTGGATGCTGACCCTCCGGGTGCTATCACAGGATGCATTCTGAACTTAAGAATATGCTGGGGTAGCATGTGGTACAAAGCATGGCAGGAGTGCCTATAATGTCTCTATGGTTTTAGGTGGAATTAAATAATTTTAAGCTTAAGAATATGTATATTCATTCGTACAGTGAATGTTGGTTTCCTGATTATTTTTTTTTTCTCATGCTTACGTGGATTACAACAGAACTCTACCAGTCCTATATGTCCAGTTGTTCAAGATACTTGTTTGAATGTGCTGAATGATGTTGGGTTGATATAACTTTCAATCAAAAGTTATCTTGGGAATTACCCTTCAGGAGAGGAATATGTTCTAGGAAATCTGTATAACCACTCTTCTTGGCTAGAGACTTAGAAATATTTAGAACTAAGTTGTATTTAAGAACAGTTGGTTAGTAAATTTTAAGTCATTGCGTTTACAAAGAATTAGGTTTTTAGTGTGAATGTATGTATAAATGATGATAGCAAACAGTTGCTCGCTCCTTTTCTTTACAAGGTGCATATTTGGGGTGGGTTTTTTTTTTTTTTTTTTTTTTTTTTAAGACAGAAAAGCAACAGAGCTGCTTTTTTAGCTGAAATAGTAGGCTGTTTGCTCTAGGTTTGTGCCTGTCTTTCCAGGGTGCTAACAAAATAAATTACTTGGTACGCTGCCATGGAGTAGAGTATGATACAGTGGGTAAAGGGTGGATAGCTGAAGACTTGGGAGGAGGGGCAGGGTGGAAACTACTTCAAAAGATACTGAGAATGTTTCAAAACCATTCTTTGGCTTGTTTTGTGGAGATGCAATCACTTTTTCTCATCAGTTAAACTATTATTCTTACTCCCACAAACTAGAAAAAGAAAAGGTCAAGAAGTCCAGATAACTCCTGAGGATCTGAGAAGTATAGTTGCATATAATGCGTATGGCCTTACCACTGAACACATCTGATCTCCTCTGATCTCTGAAGCTAACAGGTTGGGCCTCGTTGGTACTTGGATGGGGGAAACACTTGAGAATACCGGATGCTGTAGCTTCTGCCTAGCGAGAGTGGAATCTCCATCCTTGGTGATATTAAACATCTGGCTGAACAAGGCCCTGCACAACCTGTTGTAGTTGACCTTGGTTTGAGCAGGGAGGCTGGACTAGATGATCTCCAGAGGTTCCTTCAAACCTCACTGATTCTGTGATAACTTCCTCTTGACATGACATCGTTGAGGTTATACTTTTCAGATCATTTACTGTATTAGGCCCAATGTGGAAGAACAGAAATTTTGTTGGAGGCCATTAAAATGGGTAGGATAAGGAGCTGTTGAGCAGAAAGCTTTACGCTGCCTTAGTGTTGGGCACTTTGTGCCTTCTCTGGCAATCTAAAGCTGCATTGTTGCATTTGTGAGAGGTCTTTTCCAATTTAACTTCATGGCATTCAACTGTGTACTGAACTTCTAAGCTATGTAATAGCTTTAAAGTTGGCAGCTCTGTTTCTATAACGCTGTCAATGAACACTGAATGTGTAAAGCCCTGTTTCTTCTCCCTGGGAGAATGAATGTGCACAGAAAGCTGTGTATTAGGTGTGAGATTCATTTGGGAGCAATTTCTAAAGACTGTAACGTTCATTGGTAAGATACATCACCTAATTAGTAATTGATCAATTCTTTATTTTTGGTGACTTAAGCATAAGATATTTTGGTTAAACTGAGATTGAATTTACTTACACAATTATTAAAGCAACAGATGTACAAGAACAAACTGTCTTCAGATTAAAAAAAAAACCACAAACTTGTACAAGTTAGAGCTCACTTGGATGTGCTTAAGAATAGAGATGTGTGATCTGTGAAAGTACATTACTAAAATACCTTGAATTTGTTCTTTTAAAAAGATGGTTTTTCAGCTTTTAGTATTCTATGTTTGAATTCCAGCATGTGGAAGACTTCTGAGAAACTAGTATCTAGCCTTCATGCTTAAGGAGAGTGTGAAACCACAAGCTAACTTGGTTTGGCAATAGCTTGAAAGTCTTCTCACAGATAACCTTTTAAGATTTGCTCAATTGTAAGAATGGGTTTCCCAGTAACTTGGCAGTATATTTTTTTATTTACAGAGGCTAAAAGAGAGGGAATGTGGGATTTGAGGTTTTCATCTGGCTCTGTCTAGCCTTTTTCCTGAAGACTTTCTCATATTTCTGTTTTGTTGAGTTGGCCTTGTATAAGAAGGAATGGGATTCTTTCTTGCTCAAAATCTTCTGTGTATTAAAGGCTGTTAAATACTTCATTCTAAGTAGATTGCATGTTTTAACCTCTGAAAAATAAATTATGTGAAACAGACTCAATGACAATATAACAATATTTATCATTACGAGTATAGTGTAGGTAGTTCTGGATAATGTAGGTTTGGTCATGCTTAAGTCTTCAGAAATGTGAGGAGTACCAGATCTAAAGGGTGGCTAGAATCAAAAGTAAAGAAGCGGGAAGAGACACATGTTCTTGGTTAGTGGTTTTTGGTGGTGGTGTTGTGTTTGTTTTGGGTTTTTTTGTGAACTTCACATGTTACTTAAATATTCTTGTGCACTAATTAGTTTGGGAAGATTATCCTTGGATGCTCAGTAGTAATATTGAAGTAGAATAGATGAAAGATTAAGTTGATATGAGAAACTGCTTTATCATTCATCTTTACTTAGAAGTTCTGGAAAGCTGCACTGTCTTGCTATAAACAATTTCAACTTGTAACGTTAGCTTCTTGCTGTCTTAAATTATTTGATGATGATGATTTTAACATTATTTAATAAGCGTTCAACAAGTAATAGTATGCTTACTAATTAGAAGTGATGCTGAAAGTTGAAATTTAATTTTTATCAATAATGTTGTTTAGGAATATGAAGCACGGACAGGAAGAATGTATAAACCTCCACCCCCATCAGCAAGACGTAAAAATATTGAATTTGAACCCCTTTCAACTACTGCTTTGATTCTGGAGGATCGACCAGCGTAAGTATGATTCTGCTGTGGAACTGATGATGACCGAATTTGTTAGATATGCTTCTGATGAGCTAAACTTCACAAGTCTTACATGAAAGTATAATTGGATTATTCCATCCCAGATAAAAGCCTAATACCTGCAGAAGAACCTTTCAATACATTATAGTCTATACGAGGAATTCTGTCTTGCTGTAATGAGGCCACCAGTTTACTACTGTATATCACAGCTGCTTGTGTTGTGGGCATCCTTAATCAGGAATGTTCCTGAAGACTTTTATAGATTTCTTCACTGCCATCTCAGTGCTCACTCCCTTCTCCTTCCCCCATTCTGGAAACAATTTCCTAGACCAGTCGGGAAGACTTAACAATGGCAGTTGTCACTTCAGCAAACCTGGACGTGGCTTACCGGCGAGTTTTTTAAAAAGAAAAGAAAGAAAAAGCATTAGGTTGGTAACAGCAGGGGTGGGAAGAATTGCCTTTGAAACATAAGAAATACCTTCCTGTCACAAATGCTGAATGTGCATTTTGTATCTGGCAACTACAGCTGAATGCTTTGTTGGTACCAAGATGATAGCGTTCACTGAAACTGTTCCTTGTCCCTGTTCCAGTTATGTTTTCATGGCTCCTTAAAACTACAGCTGAAGGCCAGGAAACAGCAGATGAAGATGCAACAAAAACTGCATTAAGTACAGATAAGAATAGTAATGAAAAATGGGTCATGAATTGGTCAGTATTTTCAGCTATACAGTCTTCAGCAATTTCTAGGAAAGAGGAGGACCTGCTGACTAGGAACACATGCTGTGAAGAAAGCAAATGGAGCAAAGCCTTCCAATTGCACCTTGAGAAAGCTTGTGATGGAACTGTTAAATGTTTGTTCTAATCAGTTCCAATTAGGAAATGGAAAATAGAACATACAGTGTTTTCTTTGATACTCTCTAGTGTGTATAAGCTCATTCAGTGTTAAGACAGAAATATCCTGAATGGAGATACTGATAGCTACTATTATTTTTTTGTAAATACATAATTTCTTTTACCGTATGATGGAGAGTAAGATACGCAGTAACTGGTTGGCTGATTCTTTTCTCTACTTTCAAAATATCACAATTCACAAAATAACATAAGTATGTTTTTACAAATGCCACTTCCACTTGTTTTAAATCGGAGTGCTATCCCGAGTGTGTAATGTGGTGCCACAATTTCGTCCTTGAAAACACATTCTCTCACTTCTCTCTCACTTCCTGGGAATACTAATAAAGTTATCTTTTCTGCTTGTATAAGAGGAGATGAAAACTTTTTTGTGTATATTAAAATGACAAAAGTGTCTTCTGTTCATTTTCAACCAAAGTAGACTAGAGATTGGGTAAAGGACTGAGACCAAACATTGTGTTCTGATTTTTTTTTTGGAATGAGTCTGCTTGGTCAAAAGGAAGTTTGTGTTTGGCAATTAGGGGACCACTGTGCAGCCAAAAACCAAACATGTTTTAGGGTGGTGAACTTGTAACTCTGCAGTAAGCTTCCTTGGCTTTAGCTGTGACATAAATGGGGATCTATCCCTTCTTCCTTTGGTAAACCTGTCTTCTCTTGTGGGAGTTAAAGGCCTAACTATAATGAATAAAAACCTTTACCTTTTATTGAAAATACATCATTGTGAATTTCATAGGAACAAATGGAGTATTTATATGCAGGTATATTTAATGATTAAAATATGCACGTGCAGAAATGCATTGGAATAAACAACTTTATATGGAATATCAGTATTTCCCTTTTGTCACTTCATGCAAACTTTATTTGAGCATCATTCCAGATGTTCAACAAATCTAATAACTCTGCTTTGGGGGAAGCTATAGGAGAACTAATGAACAGATGCAGTAAACATCTGGTAGTTCTGAATAAGTCAGTCCTATACTGCTGTTACTGAAACACTGGTAGTGTGACAACCTTAAAGCTCACCTTAGAGAGAAGCCAAATTAAAACCTGTTTTGAAATGGTTCAGAATGTCATTTGTGTGTATTGAATTCAGGAACAACTTGTTTTCAGAAATCTTCCTGCCAAATCGGTGGAGGAGGCTTTACGTCACCGACAAGAATATGATGAGATGGTGGCAGAGGCGAAAAAACGAGGTATGTTAACTGCCAGTAATCACTATAATTCTTTTTAACTGTGCAACAAAAATAAAGTAACTTCTGACTTGTTGGCTAGTAGGTACAGTAAAGGAAAACTTGTTAATATCTAGGTTATTCTCTGGTACACATGTGCACGCAGTTTAAAACAGAACCCAATTATCAACTTGCTTTCTTATTCCACTAACCAGGTTCAGAAGTCAGTTTAACCGTTTCCTTAATTTTTAAGTAGAAACTTGATGAATTTTTAAACTACATGTCTAACGTGATCAGCTAGACACTCTCTGGGTACTCGGACCCTTTTTTTTTTTTCCAAGCTGTGTTGCTGCCGTTGCCACTGAGACCCAAAGTATAATAAAGCTGACTGCTTAAAGATCTGTTGCTTACAGGAATTTGAGATCAATTTCAATGTGAAGACAGGTGAAAACTTTGGGGTTTTTTTTCCAACCAGCTTTACCTGTATAAACCTTCCTACTCCCACTAGATCTGTTTTTCAAATTAAACATATCTGTGGCATCTGGTACTATGTCAATCTATGAATAGTTGTTGAGACTACTTCTGTAGTCTCATGCCTATTGTTCAGGGAATAAGCTATTTTAAGAACCTGTGCTGCATGTTTTACTTGGCTGTTGTCAGAGATGTAAGCTCTGAACTGATTGAGCCTCTATGGATCTGTGGCAGCTTACTATGGAAGACATAATAAGAAATCCAAGGCATTTGACAACTCATTTCACTTTTCTCTTGTGGTGTGCATCTTGTAAGGTGTGATCTGTGGTCCATGTTCTCTGTCTGCATCTTTGGAGGGTCAGCTGTGTGTAGTGTTTTAGTACGTGTGCCCTAGTATTCATTAAATCAACTATTGCTACACACAAAGCTTCAGTAAAAGCTTAATGAAGCTGGTCAGCCATATCAGTTTACCAGGGATGTCATATTCACTCCGTTGATGTCTAATGCATCCATAAATAGAAAATGTCTTGCAATTTCACAGTGGTTCTTAGTGATGTCAACATAGCACTGCTCTGTCTTTCTTTTAGCCTTTTTAGTAAGAGGGATCTGCAAACAATCCCTTTTTAACAAAAGGCAGAATACTTTTCTCTTGTTCAGCATTGTGGCTTTATCTCAGATCTTTAGATCCTCTTTCCAGAAAAGAAAATACATAATCCTGCTGGGTGGAAGTTTCAGTAAAACTTGAATAATTTAAAAATGGATGTGTAATGACACTTCTGAATAATAATTTTATCTATAATTATTTCTGATTAGCCTAAGTAATAAGTAAGGTTTGGGTAGAACGTGGTGTGAAATTCATTGCAGGAAAAACAGTGCTGCTGATGTGCTTGCTTTTTAGTCATTCTGTGGCCTGCAGAAAAGAGTGCTAAGAGTTTTCTAGCCAGATTTTTGCTTGTCTAAATTGCTTTGTATTTGAGTAACTTAAAGGTAGCTTAAATTTAAAAATTTCCTGAGAAATACACCTACAATCAACAGAAATAGTACCAGCTAGCTCATGCACAACTGTAATTTACCCTTGATCTTTTTCAGGCATCATCTAAATAATTAGATAATAGCTGAATTATTTACCTAATAATTTATATACACTAATATAGAATTATTAACATGTTACACTTAACAGAAATTAAAGAAGCACATAAAAGGAAAAAAATAATGAGAGAGCGTTTCAAGCAAGAAGAGAATATTGCTAGTGCTATGGTGATTTGGGTCAATGAAATACTACCTAACTGGGAAGGCATGTAAGTAAAATTCTGTTGTGTAAATGAGGCAAGGCTGGCTTGTTTCTCCCCTGGAAACAGAGGAACCACATACCTTATTTTCCTTTTCCGTTCTGTTTTGTAAAGAAGTCAGTTCTTGTTGCCATGATATAGTGAGAGCTCATTACAGAGCAATGTGAAATGTGCTTTCTGGGACCTTAATGTTTTGGGGTTTTTTAATGGGGCTTCAGAATAAGCAGAGATCCCTCCTTCAAGTTCGCAGACGACACTAAACTAGGAGGGCGTGTTGATCTGCTTGAGGGTAGACTGGCTCTGCAGAGGGATCTGGACAGGCTGGACAGATGGGCTGAGGCCAATGGTATGAGGTTCAACAAGGCCAAGTGTCGGGTCCTGCACTTGGGTCACAACAACCCCATGCAGCGCTACAGACTGGGGGCAGAGTGGCTCGAAAGCTGCCC
>VUYV01000011.1:7767987-7871257 GCA_008711295.1 Anarhynchus alexandrinus | reverse complement strand
TTTTTTTTTTTTTCTTTCTTCAGAGTAGGTTAACGGTTGGACTTGATGATCTTAAAGGTCCCTTCCAACCTCACTAATTCTATGATTCTATGATTTGAATATTGATTTGGGAAATAGTATGTTATTGTGCTTCTAAGTTGCCCAATGAGTTTTAGAAAACAAGATGTGCAATATGTGCCTCTCTTTTTTTTTTTTTTTTTTTTTTTTTTTTCCCCCTGTCCTAGGCGTGCTACCCGAAGAGTTCGAGAGCTGTGGTGGCAGGGATTACCCCCGAGTGTACGTGGGAAGGTTTGGAGTCTAGCTGTGGGGAATGAATTAAATATCACTCCTGGTATGCCTTAACAGATCACATTTTAATGCAAAATTATGTTGGTTATTTTCAAAGAAAAATTTAAACTTTGGTTAAAATAATATATATGGGTATATTTGCTTCTTGAAGAACTGTATTTCACAACCTTAGGAACTGGTGTTTTTTACAGTTGGACATCATAGCCTGGTAAATTATTGAAATAAGGTTCAAAACCTGCTTACAAAAACATTTTAGTCTTACAAAATTCAAGGTGATGCTCTCCCCACAAAAAATAATTTGTGTTTAAAATTGAGAATTTGTAGCTTTGCTTTCTTAAGGGTGTGGAACGGGGAATTGCTTTATTTCATAACTAATGATTTTAATGAACTGGAAGTGTTCTAGCCTATTCACAAAAATAAAAATCTGAATTATGTAAGACATGATTTCCCTCTTGTAATTTGCACGTTCACCACAGAAGAAAGCATAATACAGTACACATTATAAAACGTGTGTAGTGGTACTCCAGTGGTTAGCGGTAACCATCTAATAGATTCTCCCCCTGCCCCCAGTGGTTAAGATGAAACCGAGCAACAAAACCAAAGCCAAGAATAGTTAGTGTGCTTTTGTTTTGGATGGGTGCTTTTTTTTTTACTTACCTCTTCTTTTTTTGTTGTTGGTTTTGTTTTGTTTTCTTGTAGAACTTTATGAAATCTTCTTGTCGAGAGCTAAGGAACGATGGAAAAGCTTCAGTGAGACGAATTCTGAGAATGACACAGAAGGTGAGATCACCTGAATGCTAGAGGGCCTTTACTCCCAAATCTATTAAGAAGGGATGTTAGCATGCTTGTATGTATAATGGAATTTTATCACCGGCATATTGCTGTCTCCTGTGAGTATTCTTTCTGTTAAAAATAGCATCAATGATGTTTTTAATGGTGGATATATCTTTGTTATAAACATTAACTCCTTGTGCTGTGAATAGTTACTTTTTTAAATGCTGTCTTATGCAATACTGTCAGTACCAGCTGCTGCAAAATAACTATTTTTTTGAGTTGGTCTCTTTTTTTGGGAAAGAAAACGGCATTGTAATGCAGGAAGTACTTTCTTTGTTTGCACTTGCCATAGCCAGTCCTAACTGGCTACTTTGACTGTAAATTATTTGGGCCCTTCCTTAGGCTACCTCTGTGACTCATCTGAAGTCCTGAGACAAACTGTTCATAAGAAATTCTACGTGTACATGACTATAAATATGCTTATCTTTGGAGAACATGTTTGCAATTCCCCTTGGTTTGTGAGCTGGCGATTTGTTTGTTCTTTTGTTGTGGGGGTGTGGACTGAGTGTGGAGGGGAAAGCGTAGGTAACGTTTACTTTGGAGAGGTAGTAGTTCTAGATGGGAATGAAAGGGGGAAGGGTCCATTTTGGTTGTTAGATTTTCTGGGAAATGTAGTAATAAGGGAGAACTTAGAGTAATAGGACTCTCATGTTGGGTTGAAAAGCAAGCCAGCCCACTGTGCCTATTACTAATCTTTGGTAGCAAAGTCTGGAAGATCAATTGTTTTAGCCTCATTTAACATATTTGAGTAGTTCTGAGAGCGTTTCCTGTTCAAATATCTCTAACACTATTTTGGCAGCTAAACATTAAGGCATGAAAAGTATCTTTTTTTGTCTTGAAGATAAGACATTTGTCAAAAGATAAGTTATCTGTCAGATCTGTTCAAAAGGTCCCCTGGCAGCTCCTCTTTTGCAGTTCACAGAAGTGATTTTTTTTTTTTTATAAATCCAGAGTTTCTTGTGCTTTGTGTCGTAGATTCCCATCATCTTGGGGATCACTCTAAATGGATACTGTCCCAAATGAAATGATCCCAAATTATCCAATGTAATGCCTGTTCCTTTTGAAAGAGAAAGGAGGGGTTAAGCAGCAGTTCTTGAACTTTTTATTTTAGATTGTGTTATGGTCTTTCTCTGTAGTAATAATGGCCCTCTTCCTCCCAAATTCCCCTAACGCAGCCTGCAGCAGTCCTGCTCACTCCTGAATGCAACTAGTTTTAGTAGGACTGGAAGGAAACGCTGCTTTCCAGGCTTCAGCAGAGCAGGTTCTGTTTAGCGTATTCATCAAATTCTGTGATCTTCTGCTTCCCAGGTGGGCCTTGGCTGGTTTAAGCCCTCTGAAAGAGCCTTTTCCCCAAGTGCCACATGTATTTTTCTCCTCACTATTACTAGTGTTTGCATCATGTCCCTACATAGGGGATAGAACAGAGATAACTCAAGGGCTGGCTGAATTTCTTCTGGAGGTTCTTGAGTGAATGCTGCCTTCTTTCCTGCTGCTTGAAGAATGACAGTCCTATGGATGAAAAAAAAAAAATCTGAGTCAAATGAGAGCTAACAAGAGCTCAGAAGTAATGTAACTTATGCAGATCATAACTGTGTGGTCAATTCTGGAAACTTCAGTGAAGTTTCTCTGTACATTTTAGTTACCTTCAGTAGAAGTGGGACATGAGAAATGCATGACTGAAAGGAATAGGCTTGACTTTGCAGGTGAAGTACTGGCTTCTTGCGATACTGACATAATTCATCTTTTTTTCCTCTAGTGTATGTAGTATATTTCAACGCTGCTGGTTGAAAGGAGCCACCAAATGAGCTGAATAGGAATTAAAAATTTGAAAAGTGAGATCCCACTGGATCACGTTTAGATCAAGAGCAGGGCTCGCACTCTGTGCTCTTGAACACTCAGTAACTGAAGTCACAGTAGAATATAAGAAAGAAAACAGGTTTTTGAGGACTGGGCTGGGCAAAGTTTAAATTCTAGTGAATGCAAGGCCAGTTGGGGCCTGGATAGAGGGTTATACAGAAGTAAAAGGTACCCTGTTGGTTTTAAGTCTGAATGGTGTAAAGAATGAGTAGACAGGTAGTAATTACTGGTTGTTTCCCTCACTTTTTGGAGTTGATGGCATATACCAGGTATCAGTGGACAGTTTTAGCTATTGAAGTACAGCACTATAGACATGCATTCCAAGAATTAAAACTAGGTGACTTTTTTTCCTTACATCTTAAATGTCTTTATGTGCCTATGGCAGTTTTATTCTGAAGTCTGTAAAATTTACCTGTCAGTTTTAATAAGTGTTGGTTTTGCTTGCAGATGCAGTTGCATCTGTTGCTGATCGTGAGGCCAGTCTGGAGCTAATTAAGCTGGATATATCACGCACATTTCCATCCCTGTATATTTTCCAGAAGGTGAGATTTCTGTAACTTAGTTATGACAACTTTAAACTTCTGAATAGTTAAACAAGAAAAGAAATCTGGCTGGCTAAAGATGGAATACTTTTTAGAAGTTATTTGTGTAACACAACAAAAGTAAGATTAGTTCTTTTCTACATACAACAGCAAATAGTCATCTCTCTTTTTTTTTTTTTTTTAATGAGAATAAAGTAAGGACACTGTGATGGACTATAAGGCTTTTTTTCCTGGAAAAATTGCATGTGATTCCTATTAATGTTTATGAAATTACATGCAAAAATGAGAATAGTTGCACTGCTTTTACAGAAATATTGATGTATTTTAGTGTATGTTTTCAGGCTTTATGATTTTTATACAGATACAATATATATGCAGACACAGGTATATAAAGTAGCATGCACTATTGTAATACAGTAACTTGTGTTACTAAGAATTAAAACATCCACTGTCTCTGAAAAAGAAAAACCAACCTGGATGTGTACCAGATATTCTCACTTTCCATTATGTACTAATTTCCACTGCATTGGTCTGTTACTTTTCCTTGAACATCTCAAAAGCATACATGGTATGCTTAGAGTGAAAACTGGTATTATACTAGATCTGAACAAAGCAATAATTCACTGGCTCAATTGCATCTTAAAATACTGGCTTGTTACCTTCCTGTATTTACAAAGTGATTTTGAAAAAAAATTTTTTTTTTTTTTTCCTTTTCCCCCTTCTCCCTCCCCTTTTATTAGGGTGGTCCTTATCATGATCTCCTGCATAGTGTTTTAGGAGCATATACATGTTACAGACCGGATGTGGGATATGTAAGTATTTGCTGTAAAATGTTCATAACATGGGAAATAAGATTAAGATGTCATGTATTAGAGTGTATTGAATAAGTAGGTTATCTAAACTTTATGCTACTAGCACTTAAAAAAAATTCAACTTTGGCACTTATTACTTTCACAGCAGTTACAGTGGTGGTAGTTCTTAGAGATAATTAAATAGCTGAAAATGTACTGAACGTCAAAGATGAGTGTACTATCTGGCTTGCATAGAAAATTTTAAACAGATGCGTCCACAAGGCATTATAGTTCTGACAGACCCAAAGTATCTACAGGAAAAAAAAAACCTGCTGGCGTACTTCCAGTGAGCACTGAGCCTGTTCTGTCCTCGTGTTGCTCCCACTGCTGCTATTTCCATAGTGATACTCTCCACTACTGCACATCCTAAAATCCAGAAACTCCTTATTGGTGTCTTGTTGTCAAAGATTAATCACTCCATCTGAGTTTGGTGAAGATAATATTGTTTGCAGCAAACATTACTGTGTTTAAAAAAAAAAAAATCCAACAGAAAAAAAAACCCCAAGAAACATTAAAAACTGCCAAAAACCCCACAAACAAACCAACTAAACCTAACATCTCGCTGAATGGTGTCAGCTTACAGAAGCAGTTAAATAACAAACGGGTGCTTTTTTCTTCTTTTACTTTCTTTGTTCCTTTTCACAAGCTCTAATCGCTTCTGGGATAAGAAGAACTTTAGTTTTAAGTCTGATCCGTGCAATAAAGCATTATTTAGCACAGGGTGTGTTTTTCCTCTCTAAATCAGATGTGCTTGGGACTCTTTACCAATATCTAGTTGGTTTTTCATGTTGAAATGTTTTTACCCCTGAATGCTGTCATCTGTGACCTCATTTTTGGAGACCCTCCCATACTCTTTAAGTGAGATTACAAACTGTGCAGGTTCTGAGACTGCTTGTTCCCAGGGTGGAGTTTTTTAAAAGGCAAATAAGTAATTTTTCATGGATAAGTCTTATCGTTTTCATTTCGGCTACCCTGGATATTTCTGATCATAGATTTAGTTTTTTAATGTTAATATGGCATAAATTTAATGTAGTCTTATTTCCACACCCGTCTATCCCACAAAAATGGAAAGCTGCTGGACTGTTGTTGATGCATGCCAATACTCTTTTCCCTCATTTGGTTAAAATACTGAGTGCATTTTTTTTAAATGAGGAGCAGGCAGCATAAATGCCAAGAAACAGCAGAAGAATCATCGTTGCAGTTGAAATTGGTAAAAATTATTTTTAGTATACTGAGTATTCAGATCATCAGTTAACAACTACAAGAATAATGCTCTTCACTTTTATTGCAGGCTAAAGTGTGTTTGAGAGAGTAATCATGGGAAAATGTAAACTTGCGTTGTAGCTAACCACTTAAAAGTAATTTTACATATGTGAACAAATACCGTTTGGCAAGTGGAAAGATATGTATTGACTGTTCTGAAACAGAATTTTGTCCCAATTCCAGCATATCTGTCTGGGTCTAAACTGTCCCATATGTGAGGTTTTTATCCATGTCTGCTTTTCCCAGAGCTTAACAATGAACTTAAGGCCAAGTTTTGTCTCTGAGCTCTGCGTCCAGCCTGTGTGGTTTTAACTTTCTTCCATTCCAAGTCCTGAGGATCATGAGATCTCCCAGATCATGACCATGAGACCTCCCAGAACTTCCATTAAGCACTTAAAACCAGCATCTGAAGAAACACTCTATTTCTTGCTGAAATCAAATTGACTGCATGCATGAAAATTATTTATCCGCGTTGTTTCTGTTTTTCTGGAAATGTTATGCAATGGTATTTTGATATATTGCAGACTGTAAATATTTGCATTTCCAAAGATATGAGATGTACTGAACCTACTCACCTATATTTGCCCAATGCTTTTCCCACTTGAAGGTACAAGGGATGTCCTTCATTGCTGCTGTGCTCATTCTCAATCTGGAAGAGGCAGATGCTTTCATTGCCTTTGCTAACCTTCTAAACAAGCCATGCCAGCTGGCCTTTTTCCGTGTGGATCACAGCATGGTATGCACAGAGTTTTCTGGTTTTGAACTATAACATTCTTTTGACTTGAAGCGTAGTTGATTTATTGATGACTGCCTTTTGTCCTTTTGAATAATGGAGAACTTTAACCTTTGGTTACAAGGTTGAGAATACCAGATTCTAATCCATAGAACACATTCTACTGTTTTGATTTTTCCTCCAGAAACACTTAATAGTTGTACTTCTAAGAAATCACACTGTGCTATGTTGACATCCTCAATTCTTGGTGGGGTTTGTGTTATTTTACAACTAAACATTCTTTTGATGACTGCTTATGTGGTGCTTTACTGCCTCTACAGATGCTGAAATACTTTGCAGCCTTTGAAGTATTCTTTGAAGAAAACCTTCCCAAATTGTTTCTTCATTTCAAATCATACAGTCTTACTCCAGACATATATTTGATAGACTGGTGAGTTCAGAGAATGTAGCAAACCTAGCCTTAGAACTGTCGGAATACTTTCTGTTTTGCTGTGGGTTTTTCAGCAATAGAAATACAACATTAAAAAAAGCATTCAATAGGTGTTTGTGTACCTCAGCTTTCTAGGTCTTGTGAAAGCATGGTGAACTGTTTTGTGCAACTGCAGTTCCTCTGGCAGGGTTCACACTTTATGAGCTGGGATTAGGAGTGACATCTACTCAGATAGAAAACGAGGCACACAGGTGTCTTGTGTGCCTCGTTTTCTTGTTGCTGCAGATAAGAGTCAGCTGTGGGTAACATAAGTAGGGGAGGGGAGGCTACTACACCATAATTGTCTTATGACTGATTGTAAGTGACTTGATGAAGTAAGCATAATCAGTTGCTGAAGAAAGTATGCATATAGGAATATAGACTTTAAAGTAGAAGGAAGATGAAATTTAGGACCTGATTTGGGAAGGGGTAAACTTGGAAATAACAGTGAATGTTTTGAAGTAATGAATTTTCTAAAGCAGAGAGTGCCGGACTACATTATGTGCCTGTAATGGAAGGCAGTAATGCAAGCATCCTTGAAGTGTGGGTAGCGCTGCCAAATACAGAATGTCTATTCAGCAGTGTGCGTGTGGATAAGGATGTGCTTCGTACAGGGTTATTATATGGGTTAGAAGTTTCTAACAGAGTAAATTGAATTGGGTAGAATTAAGTACTATAAAAACATCATTTCATCTGAGTACTTGGGAATGAAGAACTTCGGCTATAAGTTGCAGCTTATCAGTAAGCAGCATGTCTCAGCAGGAGCAGGTTATACAATAGCAGCATTGAGTCAGGAGTGTGCTGCACTCCTGAGAGTTTAGGCAGATCGAGAGAGGTATATATGTTGTGGAAATGGCACTGCTGTACAAAGTACTAGAACATTCTGCTTCCAGTTACCGGTGAGAAATGAGATTGTTATTCCTGCACATGTTCCAAAGATGGCCTTGGGATAGAGCGAGCGCCTCTTATAAAGGGAGGGTAGAAGAGGTTATGGTACTCTGCGGTAAGGAGTATTCTGAGGTTCCTGAACAATTTCCCAATAGGAATAATGGGGAAACAGAGAACACTGTGCTTTCTATCAAAGGAACCACTACAGATTTATGGGAGGGGTTCTACAATATGGTACATACAGCAGACTGAACTCTCTGCCCATGTGTAATGACTGCTTTTTAAGAAGAAACTTTGCAATAAGAAATGCAATTAGACTCTTCCCAGTAAGAACAGAACAATGACTGTCTTTAGATTTTTATTTTTAACATGAATAGAAATTTAAAATGTATCACAGAAATGTAGTTATTGAATTCTCATTAGTACGTTAGTGGGATGTAGCCTTCTATTGAGGTAATTGTGGCTTTAGTTTAGAAAACAAATGATGAACAGAGCTGTTAAACTGTATGGCTTAAATAATGGGAAGGGTTAAGTTACACAGTTATGATCTTTGTTCTTATTTGTATATTATACCCTGTTTGAGTGCAAAGATGTTTGTAACTTCTCTAGCCAGAGCTTCCTAAAGGAGGTGGCTTTCAAATGGAGGATTTCCTGTAGGATGAAAAGAGATGGGTTTCAGAGTAGGAGTTCTGACTTGTGGATCTTTGAAATATGGGAAAAAATAAGAACATACAAAATAACTTGTCATCTGCTCACTCTTAGCTATTGTAACTGAGATTTCAATGACGTTGTATTTTCATCTTTCTGAAATAGGTTAAAGTTATAACGGTGCCTTTTTTTTTTTCTCAATTGTAGGATTTTTACACTCTACAGCAAGTCATTACCACTTGATTTGGCCTGTCGTGTCTGGGATGTTTTCTGTAGAGATGGAGAAGAATTTTTGTTCAGGACAGGATTAGGAATCCTTCGCTTATATGAAGATATTCTGCTACAGATGGACTTTATTCATATAGCACAGTTTCTAACAAAACTTCCAGAGGACATTACATCAGAAAAGCTTTTTAGTTGTATTGCAGCTATTCAGATGCAGAATAGTAACAAAAAATGGGCACAGGTGAGTTTCTTGGAGATACATATATCTCAAAACAGACATGTCAGCACATGAGTATACGGGGCACTTCTCTTAATGAGTACTTTATGCTGCATTTCTGACTTCTGAGCAATGGGCACTTCCTTTCTAGTGTCTTATTCTAGAAATTAATCTCCACGCTAATATTGTGGTGGTTTATATAGATCTTTTTTATGGGACTGGCTTTTTTAATATTCATTAAATAATTTACTTTTCTAGGTGTTTGCCTCACTGATGAAGGACAACAAAGAAGGGGACAAGAACCATAGCCCAGCACAGAAAAGCTAATTGCTGTAATGTTGAGGTCAATTGAAAATGTGGAAAACCACTTGATAACAAAGGAGTTTTCACATCACTTTTATGTGGAAAAGCACTATAGAGAATGTGAAAATGAGGTGGAAAAAATGACACAGCTCTCAGTGGAGTAATGAACTGATGAAATCTTCACCCTTTTGCCAGTATTAGCTTTTGTCGTGGGAAGATTTATTTTCACACACAATACTAAAACCTATGAAACTGAGAAGCAGAGGAGTTCATATTTAATACTTCAAAAGAATCAGCTCAATGCAATAAACATTTGTAATAACTTCTGTTGGTACTTTAAAAAAAAAAAAAATTGAGGCATAACTTTTTTTACAAATACCACAAAGGCACTTTTTGGGGGGGATGAGGGAAATGCTAAATCTTAAGGCCCCAAAACTGCTATCCAAACCAAATGCTTTGGTACAAATATTACCTCCAAAATTAACCGTTTGAAAGTATTGAGGACCAAATACGGTTGCTTGGTATGTTTATGTGCAAGATGGTTAAAAATTTGGGAAGGGGTATTGTCTTATTTACTTGTTTGTTTTAAGTTGCAGCTTCATTCTTCAGTCTGGGCAAATGTAACTAACTCAGGAACTGTGGAAGTATTGTGCCCAAACATGTTAGAGCAAAAATCATCTGAATTTTAAACAGTGGTAAGATCAGGGCTATTATTTTCAGAGTGTACAGCTTTCAAAGCCAGTGGTGTTAAGCATTTGTTTTGCTGTATTGGTTGTGCAGCCTATTAAAAATGGAGTGGGTATTCTGTGAAAGGGTTTTGCCACCAGAAGTTTTATTTTGTTGAGCCATTTCCAGCTAAGAAATACTTGTATGTATTGGTGAACACTAGAAACTGACAAAGCTATCTGCAGACTTTATGTTGTCTAAGGAGTAGCCACTTTTAACACTTCAGAATAATGCAGACACAGAATTGTTTTTGAAACTATCTTTTATTAGTGTGCAATACTGAAATCCAGAAACCATCTGGTTTAGTGATACTTAATTCTTTAACGTCTTTTAACTGTGAGACATAAGGTCATATGGCATGTGTCACAGCAGATATTTTCAAACATTTCCTATTCTCAAAGATGCTGTACAACAATTTGTGATTGTAGGGGATGGAAATTCAAAATGGATAGCACTGCAGGTGAGGAACACTTGCACTCTCTCTTGGTCCATTTTTGCTAATATTTAATGTAAATAAATTCCTTACATGTGGGTTTTTGTAACTGGTCCCTCTGTGGAAATCAAGTCAAAATTGCCATTATGTACTTCTAGTGCAGGAGGCTTCCGGTTGTCTGGTGTTTAAAAGCAGAGTCTACATAATTGGGGTAAAGATTTAGTGTGGTGTAACTTACATTGCTATCTGGTTAAAAACTACGTATATGCTACTCATAACATTACAATTTGAAATTTAAATGTCAGATTTTCTTAACTTATGTATTCACTACTTTAATTGGATCCAATTTGTCTTATATTTTTGTGTTATCTTGTACAGTTTTCTTACTTTTCAACTATAAATCTGTATATAACTGTAAATAGAAGGATCAAGCCTTCCTTTAAGACCACTAGTAACAATTCCTGTGTAAATAAAACTTATAGCAGATGTGTGTGGCGGTTCTTCTCCCATTCCTCCATAAGTTGCTGCTAAGTAGGGTAAGAGAGCACCTGGAGGACAGTGTTGTACTGATGGAAACCGAGCTGGGTTCTGCACTAGGTCCCCATGTTTTTGTTGCTTGGATGTCTTGCCTCGCTGAGGAGCTGAGGTGAGGGGCCGTGTAGCACGCTCTGAGGTCAGCTCTGCTCTTTCTGAGGCTCGAGGCCGAGCTCGCAGGTTATACTCCGCTCCCTGAGGGAGCGTTTTGGTGTGGGACAGAGGGTGGAGCATTTAAAATAACGGATTTATTTACTTACGAAGCGCGAGCGGCTCCCCGCCGCGGCGGAGCCCCTCACAACGCCGCCAGAGGGCGCTGTGGCTGCGGCCCCTGCGGGGCGGGGGAGGGCTCGGCTCGGCCCCGCCGCTTCCGCCGCCGGCACAGCACGCGCTCGGGGCGCCGCCATGAAGCGGGTAGGGACGCGGGGGGGGGAGGGGGGGGTGTCCGGGCTTCCCGCTGTCCCGTGTGCTGCCGCGGGGCGCTCCGGGCTGGGCTGACGCGGCGGCGGGCCGGCCGGTGTGGAGAATTGGCCGGGGGTGTGGGGGGGTCGGCCTCCGGGCCTCGGCCGCAGGCTCCTCGGGAGGGGGCAGCTTTCCTGTGGTGACGGGTCTATCGAAGGTGATTTTGTACCAAAACTGAGGGATGGAAGAGGAGATGCAGGACCGTGGTTGGTCCCACTGCGGAGTGTGGCGTCGGAGCGGTGACAGAGAGCCGGGCAGCCTGCGGCCTGTCCTGCCCGCGCGGCCTCGGCGGTGAGGCGGCCGCAGGAGCGGGAAGGCGGAGCCCGGGCCGGCCCCGGGCGGGGGTATCGCTGTCGGCAGCTGCTCTGGCTCAGCGCTGTCTGTAGGCGCAGGGGCGAGCGTCAGTGTTGCTTACGTCTCTTCAGCGCTTTCCCAAAAGCCTTCCCTAAAAGGGGAAGATAAAGGTGAACTGGTAAAAACTCCAGATTCGAGGAGCCCCACACTAGTCTAGCNCCCCCGAGACTCACATGGTGGCCTATTTTCTCTCTGCAGCCCTTCCCATGCCCCTCAGTAGGTAAGCTGTGCTGCGTCCATTTCCATTGCGAATGCTTCTAGGAGTGTTGTGCGGTTTTGTCATCTGGTGCCTGTATTGATCATGCTGTTCTGAGCCTTGCAGCGGGCAGCCTCTTCCATGCAGCTGCCAGTCTTGGAGAGTTCGGGGCAGGAGCCAAAGCTCAGCCTGGAGAAGTGTGCTGCAGGAGGACATTTGCCTGAGGCTGTGGCCTTGTACCGGTACCCTAAAGTATCTTGTACCTTATCGTGTGTTGAGAAAGAACAGCATCCTCAATAGAGGAAACAGAGTGCCTGGAAGCACACAGGGCAAAGAACTGTCCACTAGCAGTCTGTTTACCACACTTTGAGTGTTCATGTGTCTAAAAAGTGATGGACATAGGGTTTAATAAAAAAGTTGTCAAAGAATGTTTCTGTAAAACATTCTTCACAGGTCTCTCTTTCCAAAAATGTAACACAGCTGGGTAAATTTGGAGCCAACTCATGATACCATTTGGAAGAAACATGTTGTCAGCCCTGATAATGAACTTAATGAAATCTGAAACAGTGAAATAAATTTCACAGAGGCTATGAGCTTGTCAGTTACTTGTAGTTTTCTGTTTGTTTCCTAGAGAAAAAACACAAAACGAGTTCCAAGCTTTCGCAAGTTACTGAGAACTAGTAAAATAAAACTTGACAACAAATTAAAGAATAAACAGTACAAGCAGCAGAGCGCTGCTAAGAAGTATCGAAAAGAACAAAAGAAACTAAGGGAGGCTGTCAGAGATGCTATCTCTAGAAAACCTTTTCCACTGGAAGAATACAAGAAAAAGCAAGTTGGTAAGTGTTTGCTCAGTTATTTTTGTAAGCAGAAAGGTACAAGGGTTACTAAATATCCTGCTGCACATTTAGTTTTCTGTGTACAAATAATTGCTGTTCTTGTTTGAAGGAATGAATGGGAGAGTTATGAAAAATAGAAAGTGTAGCCATTCTGGCAACAAGATCTGACAGATGGAGATGGTAGAAATCTGTTTAATCATCACTGGATGTCACAATAAAGGGGCAGTTTCTGGGATAACACAAAATACATGCATGAAGGTTGATGAACTCCAGGCTGAAGTAGGGTGTAAAATGGTCTCACAGGTATAGGCAGAGTCAGGTTTTTAAATTTGAATATATGTACCGGATCTTAATCTGTACACATCATCTTCTAAAATAGCTGAAAAACGGGAAGAAGAGGAGGAAGAAGATGCCCTTCCACTGGACATGATGGATGAAGATGACTTAAAATTAATGGAAGATTTGGCTCAAAAGGCATCCTTTTTAACCAGAGATCTTTCTTCTAAGTGAGTGTCGTTGTGATGTCTACTTTTCGTACCAGTTCAGTTTTGTGTGATTAATATGTAATTATATGTAATGTAATACATACATCAGCAGGTCACTTTCAGTCTGGTGTTTCTTTTCAGTTCCAGTTTAGTGTTTCCTTAATCTGTCAGTACCTTCAGTATTAATGTATTGGTGTGTATCAGTACATTCACCTGCTCTGCCTGACCTTCAGGATATTGTTTCTACACAGTGTTCCCTCTTGTGAGGTCCCTGGCTGTGAGATGAGTAGCATTTCTCAAACTGGAAAAAATGCTTTAATCTGTATACAGAGTATTTTTTTTTTTCTAGATAGAGTATTCAGGACATTCCCTGGACTTTGGGCCGCTGTACTTTCTGTATTGGATTGCAAATTGTTGTAAAAAAAAAAAAAAAAAAGGGGGTTCTGGAAGTCATGTCTGTAAATACATGCAACACCAAAACATTCATACAAAAAATTCATTACCAGTTTTCTGGAGCAAGGTGTCAGGTAGACTTCACAATGAAATGCATAGAAAGATAGTGCTCCCAGTTGTATAATTATAAGTCTTTACAAATACAGTTCTACAGAGTAGTCTGGTTACATGATTGTTTGAAAATCTTAACTTGCCTTTTTTGGTGACTGTGAAAAGACTCTGTATGCCTGCCTGCTGTAGGGTGGTTTTAATTTGCCCTGTAAGCTTCAGTTTTCTTCAGTAATGGAGCAGTTGTTTTGGGCTAAATGTTGAAATGAGCAAAAATCATTTTTTCATTGTCTGAAGAAGAGAGAGCATTTCTTCCAGTTTGTTTTTTTTTCTAATCCCAGTGTAAATGAATTTGTTAATGCTGATTATAGTTACTAATTTAGTCTCGTTTCTAAGGAAAGTAGTAAATGTTTTTTTTATTTCCAGAGTTGCAATTGCGCTGTACTCTACTGTATGGTCTCTTGTAGCCACATTGCAAGTTCTTGAATTAAAATAGTTTTACTTTTAAACCTCCCTCCACCCAAACAAACAAGATGTCACATAAGTTTAAAGTAAAATATTATTGTGTATATTTATTTAGTGACATTTTGCAAGATGCAGTTTTATGTGTCCTGCATTCATTATGACAAGGCATTTTTAGAACAGTGGAAAACCACAATGGAAGTAGTTGCTCTTTTACCTGTTTTACTGTTACTAGCTTTCAGCTCATTTCGTAGTGTTCTCTTAAACTGGAGAATTTGTCTTTTTAATCTGCTTTACTTTGATGAACTGTAATAATTCTCAAGAACTTGTCAAATAGTATCTCACAAATTATATGTTCATATTAGCACAGACTAAATACTTATGTTCTTATATACTTACGTGCAGGTTAGGAACAGATCCTGCGGAAGGGTGGTACACCACACTGCATTATTTCTGTTATCCTTGGAGAGTGGGGTATGACACAGGCTTTCCCAGCGAGCAGGGTAGAAGAGCGACAGTAGTAGTGGTAAAAGTTAACACGGAGTGACCCACTTATTATCACATCCTGGTTAAGCCACGCCTGGGAGGTCAAGGCAGGGTAGGGGAGAGCAAAGCCGTGGGGCATCTTAAGGAAGACACTGGACTGTTAGTCAGGTGTGAGGGCCCCAGTCCTGCTTGCTTGCTGGTGGAGTCCTTTGTGGCAGGACTGCTAAGGGTTACATTTTTAGTGAGCCTCAGCCCTGTATGGGTACCTGCTCATGCAGTGGGGGAGCACAGTGGGGAGGGAGGCAGGTAAAACAGCACTCTGGCCTAGGTGAGAAACAGGCTGTGCTGAGATCTTAATAGTTTCTACTTTGCATCTTTCTACTTTAATTACTCTTTTCCAAAATTTTTAACATTTTAGAGCTGAAATCATGTTTCTTAAGGATGTTTGCCTTTACAAGTTTCATCTGATTTGTTCACTGTTGCCTTATTTTGAAGGGTCCTGGAGTCCTTTACTGCTACATGAATGGGAGCAGTGCCATCTCAAAACCTATCAGCTAGTACTAGGGTTTCCAGATGTCTGGTATGACCCAGAATTTCCCTTGTTTTCACAGCAGCTGTATTTTCTGTTTGCTCAACAGATCAGTCACAGATGTGTAGAATTCCTTTGCTCATTGAGTAGGATTTGGGTACACAGGAAAGGTTTGATCTGCACAGGGACAGCAAGGCTGAGGCTGGTGCACTCTCCTTACGATGCACATGTAGGGTGACTGGGTTGTGTGTGCAGGGAGTCTGGGTAGACTCTGGGATATAAAACTACTTTTCATACAAGTGATTTTTACTTTCTGAAGCCTAGCAGTTTCTGAGCCCAGAGCTTTCAGAGTCCTTCGCATGTCCATAGTTGAAACTCTGCCCCTTACAAGAACGAAAGCAGTATTCCTGTTATAAGACAGACCATGTGGCTTCAACAATGTGATTTTTTATTACTGGCTTTTAGTTTTTTAGTAAGATAAGCAGGTAAGACACTTCATATTGTGCCTGCGCTATAAGCAATTACACCAATTTTATTTTTTTTTTAAATTGGAAACCAAGTATTTTTCATGCGTGTGTGTGTTTACACTCATATACCAACATTTCAGAATTCACAAAGTTGGCTGACCTGCCAGATTAACTAAAACTTATTTTGTCTTTGCTCACTTTACATTTAGTTTCCTATAAAAAGGAGATGGGAAGCATTGTATTGTCCTGAATTTAAAGATCCTGTACAGAGCCACATTAACATTGTTTGACTGAGTGGTGACTGGTGGTGTCGATGGTGAACACACTCAAACGTTTCACTTAATAAGATCAGCCATTATTTATTTTTCTAAGTGCAGACACTTAATCCAGCTAGTATACTGTCATACATGGTTCATGTTAAATTAGATGGCTAGTTCATTTAGTTTGCCTTGTATTTTTCAGTGAACCTGTTCATGTCAAAAAACGAAAACATGAAAGTGTGATTGACAAATATGAGAAGGTGCCAAGACGCATGCAGACTGAGCCAGAAAAAGAACTCATCCACCTGCTCCCCATCAAAGACAAGGGTGGCATTATTCCCCAAACTATGGAAAAGCCAGGTAAGACACAGATTCTGGAATTGGTATAGTAGCCAAGATGTATATAATTTATTCTTTTAAGATTCCACAGTGTTTATTACATGCTTGACACTAGACACTCTATTTTTGCAGTTCTCAGTGTTGCACAGGATGAAGAAGAGGATGCAGAAGAAATGGAGGAAGCAGAGGGTAATAAAATGTCATGTTTTCTTTTTGTTGGGTGTTTTTTGGTTTTGGTTTTTTTTTTTTTCAGTCATTGTGGTTTAACCCCAGCTGGCAACTAGGACCATGCAGCCATTCACTCATTCTCCATCTTCCCCCCCGTAGGGTAGGGAGAAAAGGGAAAAAACCCCAACCTCGTGGGCTGAGATAAAGACAGTTTAATAGAACAGTAATGGAAGAGAAAATAATAATGATGAAAGAATGTACAAAATTGTGATGCAGTTGCTCACCGCCTGATGATCGATTGCCCAGCCTGTCCTGAGCAGCAATTACGAATTCCTGCCCCCCGGCCAACCCCCATGTATATACTGAGCATGACATCTATGGTATAGAATATTTCTTTGGCCAGCTTGTCCCGTTTGTGCTCCCTCTCAGCTTCTGTGGGAAGCTGAAAAAGTCCTTGACTTGATATAAGCATTACTTAGCAACACCTAAAACAGTATGCATTATCAGCATTATTCTCATACTAAATCCAAAACACAGCAGATACTACAAAGAAAGTTAACTCTAACCCAGATGAAACCAGGACACCAAGTTGCTGACATAACTGAAAAGTACTTTGCTGTTCCCTAAGGAAGTTTGTAATTTAAGTGTATTTTATTTAGGGTGTTCTTGAATGTGTTCATTACCATGTTGCCCCCAAAGCATAACAGTGATTCAGAGCTTGCTTTCTTACCTGTTTGGATCCCAGGACCTGATGAACAGCTGGCTTCAGAATCTTGATTTTCACCTGGAACTGATATTTGCTTGAAGTTCCTTATTGTTGTTGTGTCATCTTTATTAGTTAGGAGGGAAATCTTGATCTTAACTTAAAGAATATATGCTGTGGTTCTACTTTGATTACTCTGAGATCATTTTGAAATGCAGTTCAGGACACAGACTTCTGTAGGCTTTTGAGTGTCTGTCCTTGTTTTTGAAATTTTTTACTTAAAACATCAGAATACCAGGAAATTTGGATTTCGATTTGTAGTTTGCTATCCAGTAAAAAAGTCATATTCAAATAACAGTTGCAGTTTTAACACTGCTAATTCTGGGTCATTATTCTCTAAAGATAATCTGAAGTTGAGGAAGGATATACTAGAAGCAAAATAATATTCGGAAAACACAAAAGAGCTGTATTTTTAAAAGAAAAAGCGAATGGTGAATAATTTGCTGCAAATTGCAGAGCACTGCAGTTTCTTGGCACAGTTGGGGTCATATGTTGAGTATGTGTTGCTGCTGTACTTGCGGAGTACCAGTTGCAGATTGAAAAACATTTGGTCCATTTCTTTTTGGAAGTGTAGGATTTTGGAGTGGAGGAAAAATTAATTATGGGTTAATATAAGCTCTAGCAAGGTCCTTCTTAAAGCTTCTTTTACTGTGGAGTGACATATGCTGCTCTTGTGTGGGGTTATCACAGTACCCATCTGAAATGCAGTATCTGGAATTATAGTTTGCAATATGGTATTTGTTAAGTGGCTTGCATAGTGACCTTCCTTTCTAACTCTCACACCTTGTGCTAGACTTTAATGAAGAACCCCTGCCTGTTCTCACTCCCAAGGAAATGGCTGCTCAAAGGAGGCAAAAGCTGCAGGAAAGGAAGATGCACATAGCTGCCTTAGCATCGGCCATTCTCTCTGAGCCAGACAACAATGTAGGTAGTATTTACTTAACATGCATGTGCCTGTGCCCGTGTTGTGTAGGAAGTCAATAAATAAATAAATATCTGATGTGATCAAACAATAGCAAAAGCAGAAAAATACATGAGTAGAACAAGGAAAAAGGTCAGTGTTGTATTGCTTCTCAGGGGGTGGCAAACAGTGAAACTGCTGCCATAGGTTGGTACAAAGGATTTGAATCAGGTGGAGATCCAGGTGACTGTGTTTGTGCTGTCCGGGAGTAATTTGTCCCTCTGAATACCTGTGGTCTTAGGAAGTACTGTCTGTGATATTTCCTGTCCAAACTACCTTGTTACTTAAGCATGACCTTATTTAAGCTCTGATTTCAGGTTTGTATCTGATAGTTCTCAATGTTTCAGGATATGATAATAATTTTCTGTAGTTCTGTGCAAGTTGGTAAAAGTAGGGTAGTTTGAACATTCCCAAGATAAAAATCTGGTTGGGATATCTAGCATTTCTTGACTCTTTATGCAGTGCTAAGTAGAGTCTGAGTAACTGCTGAATTAATTGTTTTGTCTTTCTAGTACTTAAAAATGGGGCATGTTTCTTGTGGCAAACTTTTGCTGAAATGTACATTGGGCTTGTACATTGGTTTGTGGGGGATCTTTAGCTGACTTTGTCTGCCTTTTTTCTTAATCAGATTAAAAAGTTAAAGGAGCTGCGTGCCATGCTGATGGAACAGGATCCTAATGTGGCTGTGATTGTTCGGAAGCTGGTCATGGTTTCTTTGATGGAGATATTCAAAGATATTGTGCCTTCTTACAAAATTCGGCCTCTAACTGAAGCAGAAAAGGCTACCAAGGTGAAATACCAAATTTCTTTATAGAGGATTGGGAGTAGTTCAGATTTTTTTTTAAGTTATGCCCAATATTAATAGTGATTTCTTGAATATGGATTTATAGTTTTGAGCAAAGGGTGACAAATACAAAAGTTCTTGTGGAAATTCTGAAACTGTGACACTTTTCAGGGGCCGAGGTCTTTGTTTTGAACCTTTAATTCTTATGTACTTCTTTCAATAAGCAGGTGACGTGCTGGTGATAATGGAGGGAAAAAAATAGTATATGAAAGTAGTATACCAAACCTGGGTGACTTTCTTCATAAACCTTGGAATAAGATGGTGTTTTGTGTTAAACTGAAGAGAACTAGAAAGAAAGTAAATTATGCAATATTGTCACCTAACTGGCACAGATTTCTTTGAAATGTGTTCAATAATTTGCTGAACAAATGCAGAGTAACTTGTTTTCCGGAGCTTGTTTTTAACCAATTCTGTAGAAGGTTTCTTGAATATAGGTAGTGCAGTTTAGAGTCATGGCCTTGAAATAACATCTAGTTACAAATTTCTCTTCAGTCCCTATAAATGAAATAGGCCTAGTTGGAAAAGGCCCTCTGAGCACAAGAACGTGTACAGAAATATGTGGAAATATTTCATTTTTAATACATTTCCAGGAATGTCTGTCTACAAGAAAAAAACTACTTTGATATCTGTTATTTGTTTTAAAACTTCTTTTTTTTCCTACCACTGGCTAATTTCTGGATTTAGCTCTCCAAATAAAATTTCATTTGTATTATGTTTACAGGTTAAAAAAGAAACTCAGAAACTGAGAGAATTTGAAGAAGGCCTTGTGAGCCAGTATAAATTTTACTTGGAAAATCTGGAGCAAACAATTAAAGGTACAGTTAATGCTTCCCAGTTTTTGTAGTAAATGCAAAATTGTTTATGGCATCACAATTTCCCCCCTCTGATTGAATGCTGCCTGCTGTCTTTGAAATAGTGCTTGAATGAAGTATGCAGGAGAATGCCTGCAATAACTAAAAATGTAAATATTTAGAAGCTCCCCTACATTCTGAACAGTAATCACTAAAAATAATATTTTGTGCAGATTGGAAACAAAGGAAGTTGAAAAAAAGCAATGTCATCTCATTAAAAGCATATAAAGGTCTAGCAGAGATTGCAGTGAAGTGTCTGTGTGAGCTGCTTGTGGCCCTACCCCACTTTAACTTCCACAACAACATTATTGTTCTCATTGTTCCGCTCATGAATGATGCATCAAAAATGGTAAGTGATTTTCTGATTAGGGAAAGAGTTCTTGTTTTGCATGAAAAATGATCCATTTCTGAGCTTTATTCCGCAATACCCAGATCTTGTGGCTGTATCTTTTCGCTATTTTACAGGCTGTGTCCACTTTCTAACTAGTAAATACCATCAGTATTCTCAGTTAGCTGTTGTCATGAACTTTACTTTACAGAAGAATCTGTTTGAATTCATTTTTCAGATTTCTGAACTGTGCTTTGAGGCAGTTAAGAAGCTGTTTAAACAAGACAAGTTGGGCTATGCTTCACTTGGCGTGGTTAAGGTCATTTCTGGTCTTGTGAGGGGTAGAAATTACGATGTCAGACCTGAGGTAAGAGTCTTTCTGTCAATGGTTTAAAAAAACCCTGAAAGTTAAAATTAGTGCAGCTGCTGGCTACAGACAAGCAGAATTTCCTCTCTCTGTCAGAATAGAAGCAGCTTGGGAGTGGGCTGAGCCGGAGGATTAGAAAGAGAAATATGGGGCAAGGGAAGGAGACTGGGAGGGGGAGATCAGATCCTGACAGAGACATGGGTTAAGTCAGGCAGGGAGACATGAAGTGAGAGAGGCAAGTGGAGGAATGGATAGAAATGGACAGTGCTGGGGAAGGAACTGGGAACAGAGAATGAAGGAACAGGAGGGGAGTAAACAGAAGAACCTTTGAGCAGCAAAGTCCACTAGCTGGAATGGAATGCAGGATTTCTTACCCTCCATTCCTCTGTTGTGGATCACCTTTCATTGTATTTTATTTTACAATAGGTGTTAAAAGTATTTCTTCACTTAAGAATTAAGGAAGTAGAATTACAAAAAGATTCTGAAGACATTGCACCAAAGAAAAAGTTCATGACTTACAAAGAAAAAAGAAAAAATCTTTCAAGGATGCAAAGAAAGGTATGACTTGCCTTCTTATGCTCTACTTCACTGACTATGTAGCAATTTGTTCTAGCAATGATTGCGCTTCTCCAGTTGCCATTGTTAACTCTCAGCATCAGTGATTAGTGTTTGCGTTGTACTTGCACATTTATGAGGCTCTACAGGGAATTTAATTATCTTCCCAATTTTTTTCTCTCTCTGGTCTTGATAATGCCTTTGGTTGTTTCTGGTAGGAAGGAATATATATCTATGCTGGTTACCCTGTAGCATCACAGACTGACTTAAGCAACTCACTAAGCATGGAAGATTTGTTCTCTGGGTATCTTTGGAACCTGGATATCCAGGGTGACTAGAAACATTTAATCTGTTGTCTTAAAATTAACTGTATGTTTTCAGTGGAAGAAAGCAGAAGAGAAACTGGAACGAGAACTTTTGGAAGCAGAAGCATCAGAAAGTAAAGAAAAAAAACTGAAGCTGGTAAGTAGTTTAGAGATTATTTTCCTATTTTTGCAAAGTAGCAGCTCCTAACCCTGTTGTAACGAAGTTCTCCGTCCCAACCTGTCACTATGCCACACCTCTAGTTAATGTTGACAGCTTACAAATATTTTGCGTGTGCCAGAGGTCTCAGTTTTAATAATCCAAGCCCTCTCAGTTTACCCAGGAAAGCCAACTTAGCCATTCCTTTTTCCTTCTGTTCTCTGTGCAAAAAGGTATTTGAATCCATTGACTTATATCCTCCAGGTGCCCTGTTCCATATGACACTATGTAATGGCTGTTACCAGTCTCTCAGAGTGGCCTTTAGTCAAAGCAGGAGTGCAGCTGGCAGGGGCTGAGGGGAAGAGAGGTTGTTTAGCTAGCAGAGGGTGAGGGGACAGAGTAGGGGGCAGGAGAGCAGGACTTGAGCTTTTCAGTGTAAGAAGAGCAGAGATGGCAGTGCCAGGACTGGTTTGGAAGGCCTGAGGGCAGGCTTGGACAGAGAGGAGCATTTTCAGTTGAGTTTAAGTGAAGTAGAAATGTCTGTTTTCCATGCTTAAGTATTTTATTTTGTTTTCTTCCCTTCAGCATACAGAGACCTTGAATATTGTGTTTGTAACATACTTTAGAATCTTGAAGAAAGCTCAGAAGTCTCCACTTTTGCCAGCTGTGCTAGAAGGTCTTGCAAAGTAAGAACAGAGTCCCTTATTTTGTGTGTTTTAGAAACGACATAAAGAGCTAAAGAGATTTTTGACTTTGAAAGGGATTTATAAGCAGTGAGAAGACTGTCCCTGAAACATTTGTTGAAATTCTTTTACTTCTCTGCTGAAGTTTTCACCTACTTCTAAAAACATCTCAATGTGATGTGAAATTTTCTGTGGTGGAATTGGTGTGATGCAAACCCAGCAGGGTGTGATGCGATTCCATTATTTTGTCTGATTACTTCCTTAAGAACACTAAGCATGTCTCTGGTGCTATAGGGAAGCTGTGATTAGCAATCGTCCATCTATGTGAACATAACAGATGTTCAGCATTTGATTTAGCTCTGCTTTTAAGGAGTGGGTTTTGGCAATTCAAAACAGTTTGAACTGAGTTTGCAGATAATGTCTATAGCTTAAATATAAAAATATCTTTGATTCAAGGTTTGCTCATCTCATAAATGTGGAATTTTTTGATGACCTGTTGATTGTCCTTCATTCTCTCATTGCATCTGGGGTAAGTTGAGCTTACTTTTATTACAGTTTTCTTAAAAGTGTGTTCTCTTGGGTACTTAATCAGTTTTGTATTCTTAGGGTTTAAGCTATCGTGAGAGTCTTCATTGCATTCTCAGTGCTTTTCATATACTCTCTGGTCAAGGTAAGATATCTTTAAAAACAAACTTTTGTTTAATATTGTCTGATAAATTAAGGGAGTAAATGTATTTATTTGGGATTATGTTAATAGGTGATGTTCTTAACATTGACCCGATGAAATTCTACACACATCTTTACAAGACACTCTTCAGCCTACATGCAGGTAACACCAGATTCTTATTTTCAGTGTTTACCTAGATCATGTTTATTCTGCTTATTTGCTGTCATAGCCTTAATATATTCTTTATAAACTACCGTTGTTTTAAGATATCTGAGTTCTGAGAAGAGTACTGTCTGTTTTAATCTACTTTTTTCTCAAGTTGCACATTGCACTACTGCAATACAAATACTAGAAGTATTACTGCAATACATGGTAACAGGTTCTAATCATGTCACTTCATTAGGGAATACTGAGTATCTGATCTTGGATAAGCATTTATCCTGTCCTCAGTATAAGTTTTTTCATTTATGATTGTTTCTTTCAGTGGCAATTTAAAAATTCTCTATTTTCTTTCTAATTCTTTCTCTAATAAAGAAAAATCTCTTAAGTTTTCTAAAATAGTTTTTCAATAATTTCAATTTAAGTTCTGTTTTCTAAAATCTTGTTTATATTTATGATTTTTGTAATTCTGACCTTCTAATTTTCTAATCTAAATTTTCTAATAATTCTGAGAAGCTGAATAGTTTATGGAGAAAAAGATACTTATAAAGTTTGAAATTAACATAACTTTAATTAAATTCATAAATTTGTATTCACTAAGGAGGAAAGATTGAGAAAAAACAGCCTAGAATTCTGGATGGGTAAAAGACAATCTTTGTACCATTTCACAATTTATAAAAGGTGATATAATGAATGCACTTAGGCTTAAAACACTAACTGCTTCTAATGTTTAGACATTCTTGATGGAACAAATATTTTCTTAGAAAGGAGCACAGAAACAATGATACATTTTTTCTGTTCAAAGCTGGACTATTTTTACCAAAAAAGGATGGATGCTTATGTTTGTATCACATTAGTTCTGTTTCTGAACCTCTTGGCTTTCATGCTATTTCTCAGGTTCCAGTGTGCAGTCTATAGCAGGGTATTTGGCTGTATGTCTCTCGAAATGGTTATTTACTCTTTGTATGAAATTCTGCTTTTGAGGTCGTACCAATGATGATATAGAGATTGTGCTCCAGTGCCTGGATGTCATGTTTGCCAAGCGGAGAAAGCAAGTTTCCCAGCAACGAGCTCTTGCTTTCCTAAAACGACTTTCCACGCTTGCTCTTCATGTACTTCCAAACTCCAGCATTGGGATCTTGGCAACGAACAGGATATTAATGCAAGTAAGTTTTACTTGTTAGAATTTTTAGGTTACTGGTTAAAGGTTATTGAATTGTTTGACAAACTGATTTTATGCAAAATATTTTGAAGCATCTTAAGCAAGAATGATGAAAACGGAGTATCCTTAAATGCTGCTGAGACTGAGTAACATGGAATGAATCCTGAACTTAACCATGTTCTAATTGGATGTGTAATAGAAGCAACTCAGTCTTTTTTTTTTTGTGTTGTAGGTATTCCCAAAGATGGACCTCTTACTAGACAATGAATCTCAAGGTAGTGGAGTTTATCTCCCAGAACTAGATGAACCAGAGCATTGCAATGCTCAGAACACAGCTCTGTGGGAGCTGCATTTACTGCAGGTTAGTAACTGAGTGATTTGGGAAGTAAAAGTCAGCAGTAAATAGCTGCTAAATGTTTTTACATGCTTCACATAAATAGAGATCAGAGGTCTTCAGGCTTATCAATCAAATCTGGCCCACATGAGCCTATTCCATACAAAGAGGAAGGGCAGCACAATGGTATTGAGAAGGCATGAGCTTAAAAGAGGATGTTACACATCCCCTGTGATAGCACCATGCTGGATCTTACTGCAGGTTGCCTAATAAGCCTCCTTTGGAGGCTTTTTCAATCTTTTAAGTTCCTTTGTAGTCCAGTCCTTCTCCGGGGAGCAACTGACACCTTGATCTGTCATTCCAGCCAGGATTTAGAGTTTGGGGCTTCAGGAGGGCTTCCTCTGCCCTTTCTTTCTTCTGCCTTCTGGGAGTAGGAGTTAGATTAACCGTGGAGAGTTATGCTCACAGCATGACATACTAGTGAAGAAATGTATGACTGGGTGTTCTTACTCACTTAACCCCAGAAACTGTTTTTGGGGTGCTCGGTTTCTCTATCTAAACCAAAAGCAGAACCTTCCATCTTACTGAAATGGAAATAAATGCAAGAATCCACAGATGAATACGTTATCCCTTATCCCTCGGTCAGCTGCCTTCTTTCTTTTCTTTCAGAGACACTATCATCCAACAGTGCGGAAATTTGCAGCTCACCTTATTGTTGGAGCTCCAGCTGAAGGCTCAGCAGCTCTTCCACTTGATTTGAGCCAAAGGTGAGTTACCAGAGTTCTGTTTTTAAAAAGAGTGCCTGGAAAAGTAGCTGTTGCTCATACTTTATTAAAGGAATCCCTAAAAATAATTATCCATAAAATTAAAAGATTCTGTTCTTCAGACTTACTTTCTTTGTTCTTCTGCCAGTACAGAATGTTGGCTGCCTTTTTCTTTTTTTTTTTTTTCTTTTGAGGCTTGTTGCCAGGCTGTGACAAGGGTAAAAATCTCAAAGTGCAGTGTGCTTTCTTCCCACGGGAGCAAAATATCTGCATCAGCAGCCCTGATTTGAATATGGATTAAGATCACTGAACCGTGGCTCTCCAGTATAAACTTGGAAACTAAGTTTCAGCATAAGGTCCATAGTATGTTAAAACAGAACAGCCACCCTGGTTCAGACTAAGGATCTAATTCAGCATTCTGTCTTCAGCAGTGGCTGGAAGCAGGTGCCTCAGGAAGAGTAAAAACAGGGCAGGCATGTAAGACACGTGCTCTGAGTGGTGTCCTAGCCTCTGACTGGTTTCAGCCTGGTGGCTTTGCTGAACCTGATACCATTCTCTGTTTATTACCTCTTCATGGAATTCTTTTCAAAACTGTTCAGTGTCCCTTGAACCAGAGCTCTCATTTTGCAAATACAGCATTGTTTGGTAAGGGTTCCATGAGTCCACAGCCCATTACATTAACACCTACCTTCTTTTGTTTTGAACCTAGTGCCAGCATGCATCATTTAACAGCCCCTAGTTCTTGCCCTGGGAGGTGAAATGAACAGTCTGCTCTAATACACTCTTTCTGTGCCTCACATGACCTGGTAGACCTCTATCATATTGTCCCTCCCTTCATACTTTTCGTTATCTTTGTTGCCTGTACCTGAACTTTTAGCAATTCAAGTATTTCAAGATGAGGAAATTAGAGACTCAGATGCAGTGTTTGAGATGTGGGTGATCTGTGGATTTATACACTGATGTAACTATTTTCTACTCTGTTTTCTGTTTCTTTTCAACTCCAAACAGCATTAAGGGCACAATCCTGTGAAAGTATCTTTTGTAACAACAAGATTTTTTTTCCTTAAATGATAGTGGTCAACTCAGAGCCTGTTGGTTTTATGTGACCCTGAGATTGCTTTTCTCTATGTTAATACATTTGCCATTTTACTGACCATGTCATGCAGTCTATCTGCAGTTCTTCATAGGCAGCTCATTCTTACTACCACAAATAACTTGGTACTGTCCAGCTCATCTGTGAGTGTGTTGAAAGCACAGGTCCTGGCACAGACCTTGTGGAAATCTGTAGTTTCTTCCTGCCATTGCAAAACATAGACTCCTGTCCTCTGTTTCCTGTCTTTTAACCAGTTCTTGTCCCATGTGATAGTCTTCCCTGTTCTCCCATGGCTGCTTAGTTTTCATAAAACGCTTTGGGTAAGGAACTGTTGGAAATTCAGGTAGATTTTATCAGCTAGATAACCTTTGTCTGGATATTTTATTTTTTTTTTACTTTTTCAAATATGTACAGGGCAAGCAGTGACTGCCTGGAGCTCTGGCAAGCCAACAGAACAGTTTTGTCTCCCATTTCTTCTTCTGTCCCCCACTGAGCATTTAGACACATTTTACTTGCATTGTTCCCCAGCTGTTGGCTTCTGATCTTTTCCAGGTGATGCTCGTTACTCTGAGGCAGTCTCTTAAAGCATGGTCGAAAGTTTGAATGGGAGAAAGTGTGGGAGAAGCTGCTCTTGGTTTGGTGAGATATTATTTGGAAATGTATCTAATGCCATCTTTCTTCCACTGTGGTTTTTTCTATAGGCCTGCTACAGAACTTTTTGAGGCATACAGTATGAGAGGAATGACCTTTAATCCTCCTGTTGCGTCAGTAATGCCCAGAAGAAAGGTACCATCTCATCTCTCTGTCCTTTTTTAACCATGTGATATACCAACATAACCTGTAACTGCTGGCTTACTATGCAGTGCCCAGGCATTAGCACACTTAGTTTGGCTTTATGGTTTCTGTATTTTCTGCATCAGGTAATTTTTTTAACTGACATAAGATAGCACTCACTATAAAGAAGCAAAAAAAAAAGGCTGTATGAATAGTTCTACCTCCCATAGCATCAGTTAATGCAGCAAGATGAGTGAGTGTGGTTGCTATTATTTTACTTATGTTTTGCACTTTGCAGTGGTTCAGTGCAGATTTCTTGTCCCTTTTCTGTAATGATGAACTGATGTTTGTTCAAAAAGCAGAAATAAAAAGCCAGCTCTCTTTCCCCAGTGTGGGTCATTGGCAGGACAGCTGGATTTCCAAAGCCTTTGATTCAGTATGTAGAAGGATACTGATCCCCATTAGTGTCAGTTTATAGCTTTTAAGTGTAAATTTGAAGGGAACAAAGGCTAATGTATAAAGAGGAGAAATGGGTGAACACTTTTTAGATCCTCAGCACTGGATGTGTTCCAGATGCCAACCTCCATTAAATGTCCAGTGAGTGGTGTGTCCTTTAAAAAGTGATCATTAATCTTCTTTCTTCCTAATGAAAACATTATAACCTATTAACCTTGTTTGTTAGTGCCTCCAATTTGTAACGCAGTAATGTCAATTAAAGCCTTGAGAGCACAATTTTTTTTTCCATTTTAGCGAAGCAACTTCTGAAATTGCATTTGTACTTAGTCTGTCCTTTTACAATGACTGCTTGACATGTCTGTCCTGCCTAGGGTGTTAGATCAGCAGCTCTGACAGAACAAGGCTGGCAACAGCAGATAGGAGAGAGATTCTGTAGTGCTTTAGTGCACATGCTCTTTAAGGTATCAGAAACAAAGGAAGAGGACAATAACAGGGAGAACAAACTGTCCATAGGTGGTTACAGTGGACACAACTGGGAAAAATACCTTGGGGTCTTGCTTACTCTCTGGCCGTTTGGTTCATTCTAACAAATTTTGGCAGTATCTTAAGTTTTACCCTATCTGGCCTGCATGTTTTTCTCTGTGTGCCATGCTGCCATTGTCTGTCAGCACTTCTCCCCCGTTGACAGAACCTCTGAATTGGAGTTTTCTTTCCCTGTGAACCACCAAAGAGAGGATCTCATTTTCCCTGGGTGCACAAAGTACTCGACTGTGTGAGTGTTAAGACATTAACAGGGAGGTATCAATCATGTGCATGACCTTCTCATCTGAGCACCAAGAAGCCCAGAGGTCTGGCTGCAGCCACACTGCATCTCGTGAGGCAGGGCATTCCTTTCTGACTCACAGCCTGTACCGTTATTGCTTTCACTAGCCTCTTGCGCAGAGATGCTTGATCTGTTTTTGTAAGGTGTGTTGTACAGGAAGCAGTGTGTAAGCTCCCATCAGAGCTGGAAGCTGTGGCTGTATAGTAGGTATTCTTCTAAAGCCCAGTTTACAACAAAACAAAAAATTCTCACCAAAAACATGAGCTCACAAAGGACTGCCTGACACACCGCTTTGTTGCTCGCCAAGGGACACTGGCAGGCCAGACACACCTGAGCTGCCAGTTGCATAGGTCTGGTCTGGATGACTGGGGCATGGGAGAGAAACAGGGCTGCTAATGTAAGCTATGCATGGAAAACACATACTGGCCTTGTTTAGTAATGCAACTAATATTTTGTCATTTTCAGGATACATTCTCACAAATGGATGCATTTATAGATGAAGAGCTAAACAAACAGCTTCAACAACACATCAGTGAGACTGTTGTTCACAAACCATTGGATTTTGCTAAACATTTGAAGGAATCATCCCTGTCGTAAATGTGTCTATCAATCATGTTCCATTTGCTTCTTAATTATGGAGAAACAATGGCTGAAAGAAATTTCCACCCATCATTAAAGGAATTCAAGTATGCTTTTGTTTGAATATAGAAACACACAACAAATGTAACAGCAGGTTTTCACACATGAGTTACAAGGCCTCTCTCTCCCCGCTAAACACCAAGCCCATGTTCTCACAGCTTGGGAACCACAATGAACAGTCATATCAGTAATTTAAAATCGTTTGCAACCATGTATTATACTATTTTTGTTTATCTCTTTTCTAATTTTTATAACAAAATACAGACATATTTGTTTCTGAGAAATCACTGGGTAATGTTGATAAATTAATAAATATTTTTGAAATGTTAATATAATATTGACTTTGATGTTTAAGATACCTAGAGATTTGGAATATGTATTGCATTTTTTTCTTTTTTTCTTCTGCTGTCTCCTAACCATTTATCTTACCTTGAAATGATTTTGCATTTGGTGGGGTTTTTTCCCTCCACTAAATCTTGGGATTGGCAAATTGAGATTACTGAATTCCAGTTCTGAACTGTCATCATGATTGAATGCTCTACTACGATGTTGTCAACAAACCATTGCTGTCAAGAATACTGGACAAATTCAAGGTAAGAATTTAAGTCTTTTTTTCATCTTCATTCCCTGAATATTAGTTATTGCCTGGTTGTTTTAGAATCCATTTTCAGCTCTATGTTGGCTTTGCAAGCAGTAAGTAAAATATATGAAATGCCTTAAAAGTGAGTATTAGGGTTACGTGAATTCCATTCTACAGGGGAGTGTGGCTGGCAGCTAATACGTTTTGTAGTGTTTAGTCTATGATGTGAAGATGATATAAGTTTTGCTTGATATAAGTGATGATTATAAGTTTTGCAAAGCTTTTGTTCAAGTCGCTTAACCTCCTTGAAATTATTAGAAAACATTTCTTTTTCTCTAGGGCATTTGTCCTTTATGCTGATATTTACAGTTTTATAAGTAATTTATTTTTATTTTAATACATGTTTTTAGTATTAATCAGACAAGTTCACCAAATTTCAAGTAGTTAGACATAAATTCACAAACATTGTTGGAATAGACACATATGAACGGATTAGAAGATACATATTTTACTACGTAGATTACAAAACTGCCTACATAATACTGATGGTAATACATGTGGTTTTGTCTGTTTAGGTTGCCATTCCCATAGCTTTTCAGTAGTTCTTTTTAGTTGTTAAGTGGTTGCAAATATGGATGTGATTTAAATTCTGAAAATTCCAAGGGGGGCATTTGCCAGTACTTTGTCAGTTCAGGAAGGCAAAAAGAAAGAACCATCTTAAACCATTTATTTTTTTTTTACAACATATACAAATACAAGTTTATTCTTCAAGTCAGCAGAGAGAAAATTGTCCAGGTGAAAAAGTCACTTTTAAATTTTTTCATTTTACATAGTTTCAAACAATATAAAGACTGGCACATAGTGATGTTGCATTGTCAGAATACTTTGATAGGCTTTAAGAGGCAGAGGAAGACAACTGTACAACTAAGTCATTCTGAAATAGCCTATACATGTATTGGAGCGAAATCTATTTACTGCTATTTATTTTTGTGTTTAATTTGCTAACTCTGCCAAATGTCTATCACTATTGAAGTTACAAAATATTTATCACAGACAGGAAAAAAAACCGCCACCATTGTTACATTTAGTGGGCTACCCTAAAAGTAAACTGAGTTTTATAGTGGAATAGCAGCAGCCAGTGATTAAAAACCAAATGTTAGCTGAAGCATTCAGAGAGCTAGAGCAGAACAGACAGTTCAGTTTCAGAAGCTGCAGACTCAACCTTTCACTGAAATGTAAAGCTACCAGCAAGTTCTTTTTTTTAAAGACAAATTATGAATGTAAGAGAACGTGTTCTTGAAATACTTGATATTTCGATGTTAAAGTCTTTAATTCTTGAAAGCACGGGATTTCTAGAAGCAGATGGCTTTCTAAAGATAGTTATTGAGATACTTCATCTAGTAATAAAAATAATGTGACTAGGTTTTAAAAATTAAAACTGACATAGTATTTTTTATTCTAACTGCTAAACTTGGGATTAGTAAGATAGAAATAGGAAACCCTCCAGGCGGTAGGAAGGACCTCCTGGTGTGCCCCACTACTGCAACGCAGCCAGGATCTGTGCCTGCCCAACTTTTGTCCCATACAGTCACACTACTGCAAGCAGCACATGCTACACAAGGAAAAGAAATCCATTGAAAAGAAACAGTGGTTTTAAAATAGTGTAGAATAAAATACTTCTGTATTTTTGCCAATAGGCACCAGAATGTGAGATTTCCACTTGTAAATTGTTCAGCGCAAGGCCTGCTCCCACCTGGAGACTGCATGTTTCTGGAAGGTGTTGACTATTTACATTCCTTTCTTTTAAACTTTACCCTGGAAGCTGCTTCCTCTAAATAGTTTGTAATGTAAAAATGAATGTATTTTCCTAATTTATATCTGTGCCCTGCCAAAAGCACAGAAAGGGACAAAGTTACTTTGTCAGTCTTGTCATAGGAATGTGTGGACAGGTATTCCTGCAGAAGTAAAATCTGTGGCTAAGCAGAATAAACTTTCCTATTAGAGTAATAACTCAGCACATGGAATCTGTTTAACTGGGCTTTCACAAAAGTTAACAAAAAGAACCTGTTTAATACTTCAAGTGATGTTGTATTTCATTATTAGGATACTTGGAACCAACACAACAGGAAGGATACTGTACTCCTTTCCAACTTCACCTCAAAATATGTACCACATTTCATTTTCATTTTCAAGTTTACTCAGATGTCTACCAACACCTAAACCTGAAATTGAGTGATATATGTACATTAATTAAAATATTTAATTAGCCTTACACAATTTCAGATGTCAACATGCCTATAAAGTTGGTTTGTTTTTTTTTTAATAGAAAGCCAAATATTTTGCTGTTCTCTTTGTGATAAACAAACAGCAGCAAAAGCAGCTTTAGACTAGGATTGATGAGAAAGATACTTATATTAATAAACTATTCCTACAGCTAAAAAATTATTGTATTAGCAGAAATAGTACAAAAACACTGTATTTAAATTGCTACTAGACGTCAGGCTAGTGTTAGACCTGCATTACACAATGTGACATGGCTACTGTTGTCCCTTGATTTCCCAAGGTTTGTTTTGTTGTTGTTTTTTCAAATCTATGTGACAGAAAACCATTAGTGGATGACAACATGGGTGTGTAAGAACTTTGTATGTTGAATCTAGTGAATTAGCAAGCGTGTTTTCCAGAATACTATGATACTACAGGTGATATTAAGAATTTTATTTTCAGTGCTGCTGACTCTAACAAAAAAAAAGCGCCAAACAGGTAAGGGCACACTCTACAGGAAAGTAAGTATTGTTTCTAAAATGCCATAAAAACACCAAAGGAAAAAACTCTTAGCAATGTGAAACAGCTACTGTGTTGAAATAACAGAAAGAATGAAATTAACATTTTTTAAAAAATTTTTAAAATTGCACTAGTTGAATTGTGCAGTAGGTTGATGTAAGTATTTCCCAGTCATTCCAAAGCAAACTATGCATATAAAACTATGCATAAAGTGTCACTTCTAACATTTTACTCCATATCAGTCTTGCATTACGCATGTGCCATGGGATGGGGTCTGGAGAGAGCATACCTCATTCTTAGAGGGGCGGGCAATGTAGTTGGAGTTGGTAATACACAAGTGAAGAGGCTGAGCTGGGAGGTGGTTGTGGTTTTTTTAATTGGATCATGATTGCTGAATTGCAAAATGCTGTTATGCTACATCAGGACTGAAGACAGGCAGTGGGAACTGCGTGGTCTCTGTGAGGATGTGCCACAGGGTAAATGTGACTATTTTGTGTGTCTGTGGTTATTTTTCATGAAAGCTGGAAATGACCTCAAGAGGGCACTTTCTTGCTTTGGTAATAGCTACTTTATAAGAATTTTCTGTAGTGTATAGTGAAAGACTTCATAGCTTCTGGTGACAGAATGCAGGTTCTGTCTGCTTGTTTATATACCAATTAATGACTTTGCTTTCTTTTATTTTATTTTCTAATTATTGGGTGGGGTGGTGGTGGTTGTCATGAGACTACTGCCTGTAACTTCTTCCCCTTTCATTATTGCACAATCAAAAGTAAACCTCCTTTTAGTTGCACTGCTGTTTTAGCCTTTGCCTGATGCAGCTTCTCTCTTAAAAGCACCATTTTTTTGTGCTCAAGTGCTAAAGTTGATGTGGAATAACTGAGTGCATGAATCACTCCCAGTATTCATGGATTTCTTGATTTAGTCACACCAGGTAACTGAAATGCTTTGTTTAGGGATTGCTCTAGGGAGACAAACGTGCAGAGCAATTTATGCACCGCAGATGCACTTGTGGGAAACCAAAGGGTTGACTGATTTCAGCAATTGTTTCCTAAGTTGGTATGGATTGTTTTAACTGAGCACATTAATAACTCCCACAGAGGAAAAAGAAGAAAAAAAAAAAAAGAGACAACCACAACTAACTTAAATATCAAAAGATGAATTCAGCAAACATAAAACTTTACAACAGTGTTTCTATGTAAACAAAAATGTCAAGAGTTATAGTGTAAGAGTTCTTTACACTCTCTGGGTTTAACAGACAAGTAAAAAGACATTTCCTGACTGTATGGAAAATTGTATTTTGAATTCAAAATTTTGAAATGTTGATTACGTTTATCAATGCATTGTTTTGAGTTTGGTCAGTTTTGAGTATTAAATGTCTTGTCCTGAAAAGAAACAACCAGGAAAGTTCAAACGTTTTTTCCTCTAAATCCAGAGAGAGGTAAAAATTCTGCATTTTCTAAAAAGTAGCGTATGATAAATATATTATACAATGGCATGTACTTTGGAACATGATAATAAATATTCTTTCTTTAAACACAAGCCTGGAAAACTAGAATTTATAAGAAAAAAAATGTTGTTCCTTGTCAAAGTATCACTACCAGTTAGGTGTATTTAGCTATTGTACATTATTTTGTTAAAGTAGATAAACCATAAATAATTTGAGCGTTTTGTGTATATTCACCAAAGTTAAACAGACATGCAAAGGAAGTTACAGTATATTTAAATCTCTTTACAACCACTTAACACAGTGTTTAACAGAAATCTTCAGGTAAAAGTGCATTATTTTAATATAATACACATAAAAGAACCCTCTGGTTCTCTGCCTTCAGTTTCCCTAGAGGCAACTAGCTAAAATTATCTTTTGTTTAAAAAGCGGGGGGAGACGACACATGTTTGTTTACAACATACAGTCCAAGAAAACTTCTTCATCCGCCTATCGAGATTCTGCAGATGTGAAGATCTGGGAAGAGGATAATCTTCCGATAGCTGACCAGCATCTTTCCAATCTACGACATCCCCCTTCGGATACCCAGATCCTGGATGTTAATCCAGCAGCACTGCCTGGATTAAGCATCTATAGCGCACAGTTGCTGACCAGTTCAGACCGCAGCAGGTTCCTTTAAAAGCACTGCAGAAGGATCCAGTTATGTAAATTCCAGTTTTCAAAAAAATGAGAACAAATGCAGAAGAAAAGGGAATGTGACTGGGATCTTTCCATAATTTACTTTGCTTTTCTTGAACTCAGATTGTTTTGATGATTTAGGGTTTTTATAGTACCCTAGAAATAAGGTATTCTATGATCAAATTTGTCCCTTCATATTTGAAATATTTTGCAACTGAAAGTATTATTTGAATTCTGTGTCAAATAATGCTTTAATAATTAGGTGTATGTGGAAAGAAAAATGCAATCTTAAATTGGCCATATGTGATTATCAACACTGAAAAAGGTTTTACTTATTTACAATAAGCTGTAACTTCTCAGATGATATCTCAATGCTATAGTAGCTCTATGCAGATATCTGGTTAGTGTACGTGGGTAGACAAGTTACATATACTATCTTCATATAAACAGGACGGTCTTATGTTGTGTATTTCATTCGTTGTTTCCAGTCAAGCAAGATGGAAGAAATACAGAAACAATAGCAAAAATGTTTAAATGTTTCTGGCAAAATTTCCAGAGAAATTAACACTGTAAGTTTGTTTTAGCTAAAAAAGAGATTGTCAATCCTGATGATTTTATTATATGTGTGTAATAAAAACTAACAAATGCTCTACAGGATACTTCTAATTACTTTGGACCAGAGCAAAAGGCTAACAGGACACTGTTAATTAAGCACGGGTAGTTGATTAAAATGCATACTACAAAAATCAATCAGGATGCAACATTTTGGGTTTGTTTTTTAAATGGGCAGAGAAAGTGGGTGAAACTCAAGCCTTCACACCAGTCTGATTCACTGTAGCAAATGCCATAATAAATAACTGGTCTTACTGATCTTACTGCGCCTGTGCACACCAGTGTGTCAGGCTTTCGTGGACCTTACCTCTCTACAGTGTAACCAACTACAACTTTGAAAGAAACGCTCTGTAAATCACATATTAAATGATTGCTCAGTCAGAATCACTCTCTCATACCTGAACAGACCGTACTGTAGGCGGTGGTGGTTGTTATTCCACAATGTCACTGTAAGTCAAACTGCAGGCAGACCTTTCGTCTTTGCTCTGTGGACTGTCCGGGGAGACCTGCAGAGGTGGTGAGATGAATCCCCGATACTGCTTACTTGACTTGGTTAACTTCTTGAGTTCACTGGTAAAGGAAATGCCTTTTCTTTTGTCATCTCGTGCTGCCTGTAAAGAAAAAAAGATCAGATTGTAGAAGTGGTTTAACAGGCTGTTTGTTAGCTGTGAAATATGAAATTAATAAGAAAACACAACACGGTTCTAAGCAGGCCTCCCTTTTGAAATTCAGTGCAGCTGTGCTTTCATAGCTGAGCACATTCTTCTGATTGTTCTGAATAAATTAATTGAAAATTAGGCATTGTCAAAGATACGTTTAGGAAACTTGGTATAAACATGTATAAAAATCTGTGCTTATGACAGTTACTTTAGAGCAACACCTGCTGTGGATGGGTGGCATCTGCTGGAAGTGAGAGCACAGCTCCTCCTGCCCTTTCCCAAAGCCTGAGGTACAGCAACAGAACGTTTTCACTGGGCAGGAATAAAGGAGACTTTATTCCAGTAGTTTTCAAGTTCTGCCTGTTCGAATAGTCCTGCTTTACTGTGATGGGGACCATGGTATGCACAGCCAGAAGATTATGAAAAACAGAAAGCTGTAAGAAAAGATAAAGGTTGTGATGGGATTTGCAGGCTGTGAGGGAATCGTCACTGGATGTAACTGATGCGGTTATGCAACGAAAAAGAAGAAAGGGAGGCACGGAGAAAAGAGGACTCTGCTTTTTGCTGTAGTCTTCTCCCCACCCGGCCTCATGCCAGTCGTGTCTCCCTCTCATTGACAGTAGGTTTCCATTAAGCTGATCATACACCATCTATAAAACCTGCTGCAACCTGTTTAATTTTTTACCTGAACCTGTTCTTTGAGTTTAAGGATAAATTTTCCTGCTCCCTTCCATTTGCTTTGTGCCTGAAACACACACTCTTGATCAGAGAGAATCCTCTGAGATGGTTTAGATGTCGAGGACTTTTTGTTTGCTGGCTCTTTCGTCACCTCTTCCAAGAGCACGTAATCGCTTGGATTTGGATTGCTCAAAATGCTGTAGGAGTATTTGGCTTTGCAAAGAGTCTGTTTAAAAGCAGAAAAGAAAAAAAGACAAAAAAGAAGGCATTCCCTCAGATTCAGGTTACTAAACCAATTGATTCCCCATCTAGTGCTGAGAACAAAGCCCACCTTATCCTGTGTGGAACCAACGTCCACCCTACGTGTTTCAGACCAACCAGAGAGAAACATGGTGCTTACCTGCTGTATGACATCCTGAGCTGTGCTGAAGCGGGGAGCTTTGATGACGGTGCGTGGCTGCTCTGGGGAGACATCATGTACCTGAACAAAGAAACTGTCATCCTCAGAGCTGATGGCTGCATCTTCCTTTGCTTCTTGAAAGATGTTTCTCTCATTTAAATTCTACAGAAAAAAGGAGAGCCGAATTCATTTACTTCAGGGAGGTAACTAAGAGCTGGTGGTCACAAAAGGTTTTTATCAATCACATGAAAACTGGAGACTGCTGTTGCCCCAGCTCCATTTCATTTTCTTCTATATAAGAGTTTTGACAAGCCACTATTGCTTGTTTTTCTATATAAATACCTGTTTCTAAAATCAGTGTCTAAAATACCGTTCATAGTAGGCAAGGAATGGAGACATAGGCATAGTACCACGTTATGCAAAAATGATCACTTAAATCCTTTATTTCCTTATGTATGCAAAATTATATTTAGTCGTGCGGTGATGGCATTAAGATGGGAGATGGTGGAAAGTGTCCTTTTCTCTCCTTGTTCCTGCACTACAGCTAAAAGAATTTAGAGAGCAACAAGTCTGAGTGAGTATTTTCCCGTGGCACAAGAGGAAGGCTGCTTCTCTGTCCTTTTTCAGGCTCTATGATTACTGCAGTTTTTAGACAGAATTCCTCTCTGAACCTTCTCTCAGATGATGCATTCCTCTCCAGCCCTTGCAGCATAGCGTGAATTCATCAGCTGGAAACACGGGCTCCGTAACGCACTCTACAAGTGGACCTACTCCTTATTTTTCTGTGCAAATTTGCAGCTTGATTTCTAGCACCAAGATCTGAGGCTGCTCTCTGCAGAAAGAGTCAAAATTGCCACTAATGCTTTGAGGTGCTGGCATCGCAGGGCAAAACTACAGCACCATTTTCACATACACTAAGACAGGTTTTACCCTATGTTTTCTGAAGGAACGGGGTTTGGCAGTGACACATTTGTGGTCGCAGACACTGACAACGTAAGTGTTGAGTCAACTGAATTAAGTAGGCTACTATTTCCACAAACAAATAGTAATTTTTGTTCCAAATATTCAAAATAGAAGAAAACAATATAGGGATTTGTGTAATATGTCAACCTGAAGCTTTATCAAAAGTTGTATCAGTTAAAAAAATATTTTTTTCATTTTAAAGGATCCCAAAGGATCTCTGTCATTTGTGTATGTAAAATCTGTGTATATAAACATAAGTGTACATATATTACTATGTTCAGACTAAGCAAGCATTATTGTACGCTGAACTGACCAAAGGAAGTGCCTCTGAAAATGAGATCATAAAGTGTCTTTTTCTCCTGTTTTTTCGTTTCTCTCTCGCAAGCCTGGGCATTAACATGTTTTCAAGCTCTGGATGTTTTGCTCATAGTCTAAACTGAGGTAATCACTCCGTCTTCCTCCTTTAAATTAAAAGAAATCACCTATTTTATTATTTTAGGCTATCATTGATAATTTAATCATCCTTTGAGGTTTTTAGACTTCTTTAATATTAAAATCCTTTCTAATTTTTCTGAACAGGGCAGATGTTGCTGACATCTAAACAGATTGGTAATTGTAGTCTGGAGTTCTGTTATCTATGGTCTTTTGGTGTTAACTCTTATCCTTTTTCCTTTATGTTAATTTCCTATCACGTCAAAATCTAGATTTACATTAAATTAGAACTATCTGTCAAAACAGTAAAATAGTGGCATTGACCTGCTGAGTAAGCGATAAATGGTTAAACAGCGCACAGCTGATCCCAGAGCTGAGTGAAGTCAGGTTAGTGTCACACAGGTGTGTAAAGTCTAGTTGTGCTCACTTAAGAGTTATGTTTGTTTTTAAACGATGTACACAGCATTGACATTACTCACCAAGGAGTAAAACAAATACTGCAGCCTTCTGTCTCCTGGTCCTAACAGCTATTTTTAGCTACTTTTGTAAATAACAATTTATCAAAACAGGCTTACTTCCTCTCGGGTTTTAAAGATAATCCTTCCGACGTATCCTTCTTCTGGGAACCAACTGTTCAAAAGCTGCACTAGCCCTTCTTCAGGACCAATCACTCTCTGGAATGGCGGTTTTCTGCATTCACTTTTTTCTTTAGATATGAAACTTTTCTCTTCCATCAGAAAATAGTCTGCAGCACATGACTCGGTGCCTTTTGTGGTAGCCAAGAGCTAAGACAGACCACAATAAACACACAGCAATTAGAATGCTAAATATAAACACTGCATAATTAGTAGTTATAAATGAGAATGAATAAGGAAGCTTTAAGAATCAATAACTATTCTGATAGTGCAGGCAAGACTTCTGATGCGCTATTTATTATTCAGATATTTTACTCCAGGGTAATGTCCTGTTCTCTTTAGCCTAGCCAAGCTCTTCAACGATTCCAGACAAGGCAGTACTGTTTAAGCTTATTTCTGTCCTGTTTGGCTGGCCAGACAATTTATTCATAATCCCAGGACAGTACAGTCTTTTCCCACTGCTAGAATAACAATCCCTGTTGAGTTAACTGGTTTTTCTACTCATGAACTTAGCCCTCTAACTTTTACTCTGTATTCCTATGGTGCTCAAAGTCAAAGAATTGCACAGAAATGTTTGCCCTTGTTGTAAGGACAGCCCACTGCCTCTGGCGGTCAGAAAGATTGTTCTTCTCATCTGCGTATGCCCAAAGATTAAAATACTCGGAGGGAATACAGTCTAAGATTATAAACCCATTCTCTGAAGCCAACATTGGGAAAATTTCACTGATGATATTCTGTGTTTGCAATGTAATTAATTCCAGAGTAGTAGGTTTCTAAAGCACCTCCTTGCTGTGATGGATGAACTACAACGGCCCTGCCTGTGAGAAAAGCAGGGAGACGAATGGCCAGAATGATGTTAGTGAGGATTCTTGCAGGCACGTACCTGATGGAGCAGCTGTGCAGCCGTGGTCCCCCCGCTTACATTAAAAACAGTGAAAGGCTCCGGGCCTGGAATTCCATGAACTGTCACTTTGTAAGTCACAGCAGCTTTCCTTTCCCCCATGCTAAACAACTGTTCAGACAACATTCAACTGGTTACTGAATGTTTTTACATACGCATGTTAATTTTAGGTTACTTAAAAGAAACAGTACTGTGTGTACACCTTGACAAAGCAAAGGCATCCAGCTAATACATGGCTCTTATACTACAGATCGAGGCATTAAAAAACCCCAACAAACCAACACCCCAAAAGACCCCACCCCACCCTGAAGCTGATGAGAAAGAAAAAGGAAGTTTTCCAGTGAGACTATGTAACTGCTGCTGGACAAAGGGCAGACCTCCATCACTCATCCATTCCAGCTGAGCCCACACTATTTGGATTCAGCATACGAATTGCTGGATGAAAATCTATAGCTTCGTTTTACCCTCCAAACCATTTATGTTCTTCCTTTGTGCCCTAGTAATTTACCAAGATACGCATTTGGCATGTATTCACAGGAGTGCTGCACACACGGGAGCTCAGGGGGTTTTATCTAACACTTTAGGAATCAGCAAAATGATAAAATATACACTTAAAGTTACTAAAACACAAGTAATCCAGGTAACCTAACATTAGGGGCTATTTAAAAAAAAACACACATCACATACATACATATTGTTATATATATTATACACACATCTGTATGTGTATGTATTTGTACATATAAGCATATAGATGTGCACACGCACACATATTAAAATATGTATGTATTTATGTAAATACAGACTCAATCTTTCCCTGTAATAGAATTCAATTTTACTCTCATTATTCCAAAGCTGTTGGTAATTCACATCCTTCTTTTTTTGTCGCAAATGCATTGCTTATGATTCATGCATAAGCCAGACTTTGAAAAGATCTACCGTCCCACAGTTTCAGCCAGGTAGGGAAACCTTACTTCCACCAAAACCCAAAAGAATTAGGCATCGAGGTACTTCGGAAAAATGTGCAGGTTTAGGGGGCTAACATCTTTGAACAGTCTGGTTCTAGAAGTCTTCTGACCATAGCAGTCATTAAAACAAAAATACATGGCATTCACAAAAAATAATTAAATTACCATAGATGCAGGCAGAGTGTTTCCAGAGGGACTTTCTTCCATTCTCCGACTGTTTATGAACAAACTAGAAATTTCTAATGCTTCATTGTGCAAGTTATGGAGCTGGACATGTCTATAGCCTAAAGAGAAAAAACCCTTCCGTAAGTACTTTGCCACATCCTAGTTTCATAAATGGAAAACTCAAATTTCCTATGTTTATAGCTACAATTTGCCATACTTATAGGATTTAAAACACTGTAACAACACTGCATTAACACTCTTTCTCTGTACAACAGTGTAACCCAACTGCTGAGTGGCTCATATAGCTGTCTGCCTTTGTTTTGCTGTAATACTCAATATATTCATACATAAAATAGCTAAATATTAGAATATGAATGAAAAAAGGACAAATTCTCACCGGGAAAATATATGTCTATGGTGAGATCTCCTCATACGCTAAGACTGTTGTGTGGTATTACAGTGGCGTGAAGCGAACATGAAAGTATTTTTACCATCCTGCTGAAGAGCTGCTGGCAATATGGAAACTCCCTCCCCCAGGTGTCACAGAGTTAATGATGCTTTCTCATTTCTCTCTCACCTTTTTTCACCCTTCCTTCCCCTCTCCTCCAGCCACAGCTGCAAGAAGTGCAATTCCCCTCTGCCCAGTGATACCAGTAACAGCAGTTGCTTGGGCAAAGGACAAGGCAGGGAGTGAAACACTCCACTCTTCCAAAGGGAGCAGCAAGTCTGAAGGTGAACACAACCTCACGGCCACAGCTCGGGATCAGAGCAGCTGTGTGCAAGATGCCCCAGTCCCTGCAACAGCTCAGGGAGTCGATTAGATCAGCGTCGTACTGCCAGGGCAAAGTATGTCGTCTGATATTTGCTCCCTTGTCTCCTCTAGAAAAATGCAACCAGCTGATTAAAAATATCCCTCCGGCAGGATTCAGTCCAGGAATCTGCTGGACCATTTTGGCATAGGGTATCACTACAAACTATACTGTACCTCTTTTTAGAGCTTTTAGGGGAATGATTCTCTGAGCTGTTACAGCTGAGCTGTTATTTTCAACAACTGCGAACCGAAGAAAGACCAAATCTTCGAAGTGAACCCGGAAAAGGAACTGTTCATTCCACATGGGGTTGAGAGTGTTGCGATGAATGGGCTTCGTCCGGAAATGGCAGCTATCCAGAGGCATCCCCAGCACATCGATTTCAATGCACGGACTGCCCGTGCTATTGCTAGGGCAGACGTTCTGTCCAGACACAATCTGAAGCCGAGGAGTACACAGAGAAACCAATTAGTGGAGTAATTCTTTTACTGTCATGATTCTCAGCTAAATATTGTTTATCATGCTCCCAAGCACAGTTTGTTAACATGCTGATTTAATTACAACGCTCCCCTACTTTTGTAATTGCCAGGGCAGTAATTTCAGATGCAGAGCTGCTTCACCTCCCCCCCTCCCCATGCCGTTGCTATGGCATCTTTCCTCTGAAAAAAAATACACTATACATCATGAGTGTAACCATTCAAGGCATCTGAAAGTTAATCCAGAAAGAATGTACCAGTAACGTAGTCAAAAAGGATCAAATTTTCTTCTCTATTACACTGGGGTGATGGCACTGACCTCTGGCTTGCTTTGGCATACACAACACAAGAATTAGGTGTGCAGTTACCACAGCTGGGAGAATTTTGATTCTTAAGAATCTCACTTTTCTGAAACATTTCCTGGAAGGAACTAGCTTCTTAGAATACTGTTTGGCCATAAATCCATGAATTATAGATCTTCTTATATAACTTTAAAAAAATATTTTCTTCAGATTCACTACAGCTTTCCATAATGGCTTTTTGTGGAGCTTCTCAAGCATTCACAAACGTGTGAAACATCCAGTCATGTGTGTAATTTTACACAGTTGTGTAGTCCTAGAGAAAATGCTTTCAGGACCGGGTTTTGACAAAAATTGTGACGGAAACAGTGAAAGTAACTATGGATACAAACCAGCCAATAAAACAAAATAAAGGTAATTATTTGCTCCTTCCCCCTCCAATTTCTGTTCATTATGCTGACCTTCAGAACTACAAGCAACAATTAAAGGTTCAATCTTTTCATACAGAAGCATGACTGTAATGCTGGTTAAAGACTGCAGTTAAACGTCTACTTTATCTGTTTGGCTGTATGAAAAGCCCTTTTTAATGTACTTACTGTTAAAGAGTATATAGCTGGCTCCTTATTATCAAGATCTCTTTCTAACGGACAAAACTGCTGGTACATTGAACAACTTTTATCCCACAGAACAGGAGGTTTCAAAACATATCCACAGCCACCATTAGCCTCAAACATCGCTGCATTAAGTTGCAGAGGAAGATCTGTGAAAGTAAGGCAGCCAAAACTGACAAAGAGCAATGGTACAATGGAAAAACTGTAACAGTGAAGGTAAAGACACGTCTTAAGTATCATCTTTTTTTTTTTTTTTAATTTTAGTTGTGTACCATCAATTCATTCTCGGTTTTCAGAGACAGCTGTAATTTATGTATCCAATCTAGCCAATACTTAATTACATAAAACTATAAGAACAGTTAATTCTTTTCTGTCCCTTTTTGTTTGTCTTTATCCAACTGTTGGGCTTGCCTACACCTATTCTCTGAGAATTTTCTAGGTGTTTTCCCTGAACTGCAGAATGATAAAGCATTGACTGTGTATCTTTGTAGATGACCTAACAGATCTCCCATTGAAAAGGTGAAGGAACACAAGATAGGACAGAAAATGATCCAAAAATGTTTCATCAACATTAAACCAGCATCCAAGGCAGCACTTCTAAGTAAAAAATAGTTCAGTATCTTTTTGTACTTGAAATTATCAGAAAGGGATAACAATTACTTGAATTGGGGGGAAAAAACCCAACCTTCAGCAATAAAATAAAAATAAAAATGGAAGGTGTTGCTGTCCAGGCACTTCCGTGCTATCAGGAGATCTGCTGCACAGGCATAAAGCTCCTGAACTCTGGGATCGCTACTCTCAAGGACCAAATTATCACGGTGTGAACCTGCTTGTGCTGGGGCGCACAGACAGGTACTTTCCCTCGTGACAGCAGGTAAAAGCAAACATCAAATACAAATTCACTGTTCAAGGACTTATTTTACATTTAAATTATATTAAAATGTGTGTTTGTGTACACATACCATCTGTTTGGTAGTTAAGAGCCACGAGCTGTACGCCATGGAGCCAGAAGATCAGTGGATGGGGATTTGAGGAGTCGATGCGCGTGGCAGCGGGGTAGGTCCTCAGGAGCTGACAGGTGGTGTGCTGGATCAGCTTCTGAGAGTACCGCCTGCACAGCCGCTTGGCAGCGTTCTCGTTCAGGGAGGAGATGTGATAGCACTTGGGCGTCCTTATGATAGCGCTGAGAGAAGCTGGACAGTTGTAAGGAGAGCAAGGATCTTCCCAGGTCTGCCGCATCACATCAAAAGGACCTGGAAAATAAACAGTACCTTCAAGTTACATCTGCAGATCCAGAGACTGCAAAAAATCAGTATTTTTTCAGGTGATCCTGGAAAATGACACTTCTTAGTGTGTCACATTCCTTCTTACACAGTAAGAACAATCCATGAGAGGAAACATAATGTTTAAGTATTGAAATGATACTGTGATTAGATGTGTTAACAACCATTTTCACAAATAAGTACTTAATTGGCATTTGCCTGAATAAAATTCCATTCTTCTCATTTATACATTTTACACAAGGAGGGGAGACAAGATTAAAACCCATCTGCTAAGTCTGCTAACAGGCAGTCTACAGAGGCCAGAAGAGTTAAGGGACAAAGCCAGCAAAATACTTATATCCTTTAGAATTAGGCACTAGACTTCTTCACTTTTAGGACACTGGCCTCTGGAAGGGAACCTAACTGCAGCCGTGCCCTTGGGCTGAAAAGAAATGCAACGTTTCTTGAGCCAGAAAATGAGGACAAGAAAGGATACAACTCTGTAACTTTCTGTTTATGGCATTCAGCTCAAAGGCAGGGGATCTGGGTCTCATCCCTGCTCCAGAACCTATTCTGTACTTTCTTCATACTTTTTTACATCTGTTCATTCACAGAAGTACAACTTCCAAGTTCACAAACTGAATCACCTGAGGAGTCTAAATACGTCCAAGGTGGAACACGGGAGTTTGCACAATTACGCTTTTGGACTTGGCTGAATTTTAGGCAACTCAGTCCTACTTCAGACACTAGAAATCCTTTTCTGGACCCAGCCCAACAGTTCTGCCTTCCATTTGTACTTTGAAAATATTCATTCATACCTTTTAAAACACAAACTTTAAGATACATCACTTATATGTTAGTTTTGAATCGTTTATGAATTAAGGCCTTCATATTCCTGACCAAGTAATCCTATTTTAACATTCCACACTCAACATCTCAGTTATAATAGTGTTACTGTAATAGCTGCTGCACTAATGAAAAAACATTCCAAAGTTCAACATCTTACACATTGTAAAGTATTTGATCTTTAACAACTTGGTCTGGTACATGTGTTGGATTACAGAGTCATTCCACGTGACTGGTGAAAGAAGATGCTAACTTTACCTTTTCCAGATGCTTTGGCAAGAGTAGCTGACTCCCCAGGGCTCAGCCTGCCAGGATTGTTGCCAAAAATGGACTTCCTGCTTTTTCTTTCTTTTCCTCTGCTAGAGCCAGATGGGTTTAGAGTTGACAAGCCTGTTCCCATAAATGTAAAATAAATGAGCCAAAAAACATGACCAAGAGGGCATGACATTTTCCATCATATTTTACATTATTTTTGAAGGCATGAATACTCCTGTTATATAGTACACAGGGCAAGCAGGGTATTTTTCTCCATAATTTAATTTTAACATCTTTACATATGTACATGCCTTTATATACGTATATATTATATATGTTTGTACATGTAATGTATATAAAAACTTATATGAAGCGATACAATATACAGTTATCTCTCTGTGAGATTTTTTCTCCATTTTACTTTTTGGCTTGAGGAAGGTAGTGGCTCTGTCTCAAGTTACCAAACGGGTCCTAATTAATACTAAAAAAATCTGCAGTAACAGCCCCAATGTATTAATCCTTAGAATAATTTAAAAAAAAATTCCTTTCTACAGAAGCAATAAATCTGTACAGTAGTGAATATCATGGAATTCATCTAGGATAGGATACCTACATAATTACATAAATGCAAGATATGATTTAAAGATATAATGTAAAGGAAAAATCCCAAATCCTGTTGGTTAAACAGTTTAACCTCAAGATGTTTTCAGAGTTATCTTCTTCTGTTTAGAATTTGTATTTCAGTAACAGGAAACATGGTAGGTGTGCAAAATCCATTAAGCGTTTAATGGGCCAATATGTACTAGAAGTGGAGCTGGAAAGCTCTAGTATAGCTATGACTCAAACATATGCATTCTAGCAAAATAATCATTAAAATCATGACCTAAATCCCAGTGAAGTAAACAGACTTAATCCCCCTTATGGTCAGTTTCTTTCTGTTGACTTGGAGATAGCACATGGCAGACCCAAATTAAAGCCAAGAAGCCCAATAGTTATTCTGAGGCCCACAGCAGTGAGGTGTGGGATGCTCTCAGAGACCCAAGATGTACTTGTGTTATAAAATATAACAAAGCAAGCACACTGTTATTTGCCTAACTGTGACTCATAAAACAACCGTCATGAACTCACATCACTTCACACCTGTCTAAAGACAGGTCTGGATTTAATACTAATATTTCAACTACAAATGTAAATCACAAAGAGGATACATTGGACTCTCTTCTACTGAATTCTCACCACAGCTGTAAATTTTCAGCTCTCAATCTTTATGGCATGTCTACATGTACTTAGTAAAATTATGCTGATAGTTTCAATGGAACTTCTTGGGTTAGTACAATTTAGGACATACATAAATGTTTTCAGTGTCGGAGTTGTACTGTCTCTTTGGGCCAAAGCATACACATAAACCACAGAAGATGGTAGAAGCCGAGATCAAGGAATATGTACCGACTAGAAGAATGAGGAGTTATGCACTGTGTGCTTCCAGCACTATTTAATCCCAGTTTTCAATGGATCAAATGGATTTGGCAAGCAAGATCCACGTTTCAAAATCCTGTTGTGGAGACAGTCACTGAGGGAACAGACTAACCTCATAAATCACCAGAGAATGCACATCAAAACACCAGGGTTAACTGAACCCAACGTGATGGCCATAGGGTAAGCCGCAGCTGGGAGTTTTCTTTCAGTCTTTCCCAGGGCCATGCTTTGCATGTGGCATGTCTCCTCCCAGAGACAAGCTCTATTTTTCACTCCAATTTAAACGTGACTCCAAAATATAGCATCACCTATTCAGAGAATCATAAATTCATAAAATAATGGAGGCTGGAAAGGATCTGGAAGTCATCTGGTCCAACTCTCTGGTCAAAGCAGGACCGGCTTAGATCCTGCCATACTGCACATAGATCCTACCATACTACCATAATGACAGAGTAAATGTTTCATATTTCTCTACAACTCCTATGCTATATCCTTTGAGTTACAGAATTTAATGCCCGTCTCTTGTGTTAGATATAACCACACCGCTTTACTGCTTTTAGATTTTTAATCCAGAAGATAGCAAGCTTCCCTGTCCTTCTTATTCTAACCATGCTAAAGTAACAGGTTAAACTGTAATTGTCACCTTCTCACCATGCGTTTCAGGCCAACAGCCAGTTAGTCTGCGGGTTTGCAGACCTTGAAAAATAATTTACGGTACTTTTGTATGTAGGGTGCCCCTTTTTATGTTCACTTTAATTTCTTGAAAAGTGATACCAGAGGGAAAGATAGTGCGACACAATGGAGATGGAGACTGAATTTCATGCTGGTTAGCTCAGGTGACTCCCTGCTCTCTGCACTTGATTGTGCAGATCCTGTTTTTACGTATTCAACTTTCTCTACTCATTGTGTAAGGATCTTCAGCACCATGGCAACCAGCCATGTGCCAGGGGGTTATAGCAGTGCTGTGCTCAAGTATGCTTCACTGCTCTCGTCTAGGGTAACCCAAAAGAACAGACCTTTACCCTCTAAGATAATGGTGTGATGATATCCAACAGACTGAAACTGAAGTTAAGCAAGGACTGGTCTCTAAATTGAAGGGACATGGATTCGACAAATGGAACACTCGATGGATAAAGAACTGGCTGGACGGTTGCACTCAAAGAGTTGCGGTCAACGTCTCGATGTCCAAGTGGAGACCAGTGACAAGTGGCGTTCCTCAGGGGTCGGTACTGCGACCTGTACTGTTCAACATCTTTGTCGGAGACATGGACAGTGGGGTCGAGTGCACCCTCAGCAAGTTTGCCGATGATACCAAGCTGTTTGGCAAGGTAGACACGCTGGAGGGGAGGGATGCCATCCAGAGGGACCTGGACAGGCTGGAGAGGTGGGCCCAAGCCAACCTCATGCAGTTCAACAAGGCCAAGTGCAAGGTCTTACATCTGGGTCGGGGCAATCCCAAGCACAAATACAGGCTGGGCGGGGAATGGCTGGAGAGCAGCCCTGAGGAGAAGGACCTGGGTGTGCTGATCGACGAGAAGCTCAACATGAACCAGCAATGTGCGATCGCAGCCCAGAAGGCCAACCGCATCCTGGGCTGCATCAAAAGAAGCGTGGCCAGCAGGGAGGGAGGTGATTCTTCCCCTCTACTCCACTCTCGTGAGACCCCACCTGGAGTACTGCGTCCAGCTCTGGAGTCCCCAACATAAGAAGGACGTGGACCTGCTGGAGCGTGTCCAGAGGAGAGCCATGAGGATGAACTGAGGGCTGGAGCACCTCTCCTGTGAGGAGAGGCTGAAAGAGTTGGGGCTGTTCAGCCTGGAGAAGAGAAGGCTCCGGGGAGATCTTATTGCGGCCTTCCAGTACCTAAAGGGGGCCTACAGGAGAGCTGGGGAAGGACTTTTTACTAGGGCATGTAGTGATAGGACGAGGGGGAATGGCTTCAAACTGGAAGAGGGCAGGTTTAGATTGAACATTAGGAATCAGTTTTTCACTTTCAGGGTGGTAAGACACTGGAACAGGTTGCCCCGAGAGGTTGTTGAGTCCCCATCCCTGGAGGTGTTCAAGGCCAGGCTGGACGTGGCCTTGGGCAACCTGGTCTAGTGGGAGGTGTCCCTGCCTATGGCAGGGGGGTTGGAACTCGATGATCTTCAAAGTCCTTTCCAACCAAAACCATTCTATGATTCTATGACTGTAAGGGTCAAAAACCAGTAAAACAACAAGAGCTGTGGTAGGTTCCTTGTTACCGGAGATTTTATAAACAAGAAATGCTATTTTCTCCACGTGATAAATTCTGGTTTGACCAGGGAGACTTAGGGAAGTCTGTGATACTCAATAGGCTAGGGTAAGTGAACATAATGGTCCTTTGTCCTTTTTTATAGTCACAATCAGTGATAAACATTCAGGGACATAGGCAACTGTAAACACAGAATAGAAATATATGAAGACAGGAAAAATAAAATATTTACACCATTCATCAACCACTGACATGAATTCTGCCCTCTGTGTTTCCAAAACTCTTGCATTTTTCTGAGCTGGTTAGGAACGCAGTCAATAGAGCTACACAGTCATGGATCTACCAGCCTTGTTCTCATTATTAATGGACAATACCGGGGTACGGCAGTGTACAATGTCTGTGCCCTCCAGCTGCGCAGAGGAATCCAATCGGTAGCATGGTGGCCATGGAAGTCTACACATCTTGCAAAGAAGGCCGTATTTGTCTCAAAGGAGACAAAGTTTTTTGGAAAACTAATTTCTACAGTTTCATGTGTTCATCTGTGAAATGAACTAATTTTCTTAATTGTTCTATTCATGTCCCCTTTAAAGCAAGAGGAAGAAACTCAATAAGGAAAGCAGGTATTTTTTTTATAACTGAAATTACATTAAAAAGCTGGAATATTTTAAAGTTTTCTTAGAACATCAGAACTTCTTCGCGTGCTGAAATGCTTGGAACAACTTAAACTATGCCCATTTAATCTTGAATATCATTCTTTAAAAGAAAATATTTTATTTGAAAGATATCTCATTGCAGATTTCATCAAAAAGAGTATCAGATTTGAATTTTTAGAAGTTATTATTTTTACAAGTGACACCTACAATTCTTAAAGTTATAGAAGATTATAAAAGAATGTGTCTCCATTTTTCAGCATGTTTATCTTGCCTATTGACACTATTTTATGTTTGGTTAGCTTCTCTAATCTCATTATAGTTCTATTTGTATAAGATCATGATTTGGCAGAATTGCTAACTTTTCCACAGAGAACCATTCCACTAAAAAGCAGATTTTTCATTCAAAACATTAAACACATCAATAAACAATAAATTCTCAATTTAAAAGTATTTATGTATACAGTATGAGCCAAAACATACTAAACCTCATGTTTCAGTACGGAACAACTATCGGTGATCTCCAGGCCAGTTACTCCCTCTCTTTTTCCTCTGCAAACATTATTCTTCCTACTGTGCAAAAGAAGACCCTCCTATTTCCTTAACCCCTTCCATAAAGTGAGTGTGAGTGTGCAATCAGCTGTCCTCACCCACCCCCATGAGGAGGCTGCTTTACCCCCCCAAATTGCTCCTCTCCTATCCACTTAGGAAAGAACAGAAGACATAGCTGTAGGCAAAGGTGAAACACACTAAAAAGGTCACTTAAAGAAATGTGACAAGCTCTTCCTGCAAGGTTTTATGAATATTTTCCTTCCTAATTCAGTAGGGCCTCACATGGAAACTTGGAGCTCTTAAAACAAAGCTTTCTGTCGTCTGTCATTTGGCAATGAAGCAGTTGCCTAAGTTGTGAAGACTGGCAAATCTCACTTTTGTAAACATTTTAATATGACAAACAATATGTTTTCACATAATTTATGAATACTACCTCTCAGCCAGGAGCTATTATTATGTAGACTACCAAATCATTGAGAAAAAAGCTCCTCGACTACTTCAATTTGAAAATGCTTGTACTAACTAATTCAAAACATAAACATAATGTCTCCAAGAATGAGAAAGCTTAAAGCGATAAAACAGGACAGTATACTTACCGGGGAACTTTACAGCTTGACAGTAAATGACAAGATCTGATAGCTCTGGGGCTATCTGTCTGCTTTCCTTCTTATTTTGTGGAAGATAGAATTCTTCACCCAGCTCCATGTCATAAACCTAAGTGACAATTCCAAGAACATACAATAATAAAATTACTCAATATGAAAATACTCTTGCATATCTTACTTATGTCCTTAAAATCCTTTATCTCATTCTTCCTATATGGTTTGCTGTCTTTACCTAACACTTGTCCATGTGCAGGTTTATGCATCAATACCTGTTGCTGACACTGCAGTAGTGTGCAAAGGCCTCAATCAGAGTCAGTTCTACAAACATTTAGACAAAAATCTGCATTCAGGAGAAGCTACAATTTACTAAACAGCAACGCACTCATTCAGTTGTCAGATGATTCAATAAAAGGTAGTGTGGCTATCTGATATCATAGTGCAGCATTTTAAAGTTATTTAGATACACACAGATGCTGAAGATTCAGATGAAATCTTCAGTTCCATCGATATTAATGGAAATTAGATATCTAAATAAACTTCTGGATCTAGCTTCAATGGAGTTTTCCATTGAGAGCAACAACAGTTAAAATTTTCAGCCAAACAGCCTGTATATACAATAAACTCTGAGGACTTTTCTTGAACAGTATGTTGAGCATTTGTTCTCTTTGATCTACTTCCTCTGGTGTGTTTCCATGCTTTCTACTATTTGTCTTCATTAAAGCGCATTTGCCATCTAATGTCTCAGTTACCTAAACTGCTCAAATCCTTTTGAAGCTGGTTATATGTCAAAGTGTGTCTGAGAAAAAAGGGGGGAAAAAGCAAAACTACCTTTCCTTTATTATTGTAAGTAGCACAATCAGCCTTCTTTATTCGTTTGGCAGTCTCTTCATTATATTCAAACTGCAGTTTATCACTTGATAATTTATTCTCAGGTCGGTCTTCAAGAATGTTATCTAAAAATTAATGGGATTTTAATAAACATAAAGCCAAAGTTTCAACTGGAAATTTAATTTGAATTAATAATATTTGTGGACAATGCTGTGAATCTTATCTGAATAACCAGATGCCAAAATAATGCATTTACTGGTCAAAGCATTCTCTTCTAGTAGTAACTTTCTACCTTAAAAATTTAATGCTTGGCTTTGGTTAATATGTTGCACTTCTTTTAAAGCCCATCCTTTTGTGCTCAGAAGATGGTTAAAACGAAATAATCTAATGAATTAGGCTTGCCGTCTGAAAAGAACCGATATTCCTGAACAACAAAGAATTGCTCAAGTCCAAACACAATTAACCACATCAAATACGTACACCTCTTTGTACAACAAATTTTGGCTTTCCTCTCCTTACATTCACCATGAACAAATATTTTTTACATCTATAGAAATTCCTCTTCAAAGCTACATATTTATCAGAGAATAATCCACCTACTAATTTGGTCTTTCTGGACCAAAACATTGTCACTGTCACAAAAGGAATGGTTTTATTTCATTCCTGATATTCCTGATGCTTTGACCATATTCTTTTTATGCATAACCAGTGTCACACATGCAGCTTTCTAACAGTTCCTGACCAGTTAACAATGCCACATAAAAATATCTGATTGCATTTTTAATATGAAGTAGAAACCATATAGTCACACTGTCACATTGAACAGGCTGGAGATGCAGTGATGATTTCATGCAGTTAAAATGCTCAACCAAATGGCCTTTACCTTCCTGGCTGTTAGGAGCAGGAGAAGCATTAAGGACATCAGCTACAGGGAAACGGAGTCAGAGAGGGAATAAGAGTAAAGGAAATTAAGATTTACAGCCAGAGAAATGAAAATTAAGTGTCAGTTGTAAAACTATTAGCCTTACGCAAACCTAACGTATCAGTACGGAAGATAAAACTGAAAATCTTTTAGAAAGTTTACAGACCATCACTTGGATTAGTTTTGCCAAAATATTAACATAATTAAAGATCCCAAAGAATAATCATTGTAATAAAGCAGTAAACCATGCCACAGATTCCTTCATATATTGCAAGGTGTGAACGTTTCTTGCTAGCTTCAGATTGCTCAAACCTTCTCTTCACTAGAACATTGCTCAAACATCACTTACTGCAGTTAGCTTGCAATATTTTCCTGGCAAGTCTGACAACAAAGATCTACGTTTTTCACAGCAATTTACATCTACACTGTCTCCACCCTGTCCCACACAAGGAATACTCTGAATAAGCCAATTAGACCAACTTTCTAGCAAAGTGCAACTGAAGGCAGCATGGGCACCAAACTCATAAATTTTCATATTAGCATAAATAATACTGCTATGCCACAAGCAGTACCAGGTCCTGAGCTGCATTCATTAATTTTGTGACTATTTTTTAAATCATTAAACACAGAAGCAAGTAACATAAGTAAGAGATCAACAGGAAAGAAGTCCTGTGCTGCAGGTATGCTCAATTTAGTAAACCTGCTTCAAATTCACCCCTCAGTCCTCTTCTCTACCAGCTGGAGAATTCCAGCCTTTTCAGGCTCATGCAAGGCCACTGCCACACTCCCTTTACATTTTTGGTTGCCCTCTCTCTAACTTCCTTAACTCCACCATATCATTCTCAAGATCTGGAGGCAAGAACTGGACACAGAACTCAAGTTGCGGCACATTAAGGTTTTATATAGAAGCAAAAAGATGCTTTGTTTTCAGTACTGTTCCTGATGATCCCCATCTTTTGGCTGTCACTGCACACCAAGCTGAGGATTTCAGAGAACTTTCAATAATTCCATGATCTCCCAAACTGACACTGCCATTGTTGAGCTTAGAATCATATAAGCAAGGTTTAAGTCTTTTCCCCTAAATGTATTACCTTATGTTTATCTACACTGAAGCACACCTGTAAATTTTTTGTCCCCTTGGTCGGTTTTGTGGTCTGTTTATGGAGTTTAACAATGATGCAGCATTTAACTACCCAAAGAGCTTGGTATCACCTGTACCATCACTGCTGTCTCAGTGGGTAAACACACTGTGATTGACTTTGATATGTTCTCTGAAAATTACTAATTAAAAACAATGAGTAACCCATTTAGATGCATCCAGCTTGTTCAATTCATGCATGGGGTTTTTGACAAATGTCCTTTGACAAAACTTGAGAGGATTAAATGTTTCTGACTCCAGCTGTTTGCTCTACCTGAATCTACCAGCCCTGCAGCAGGAGAAACAAAAAAAGATCCATGACTTCAGCTCAGCTGCCTCAGTGTAGCACGTTCTGTCCTTCATCTGTAGTTGAATCAAATGTCTGACTGAACTGGGGAGCTAAGAAAGCAGTGGAAGTTACTAAGCACAGTATTTTTTATCATCTCTGGCATGCCAATCATTACATCCAATCTATAAACTGCACCTAAAGGTGGATTTATGCTAAACTGCCAGTTCCTGAAGTCTAGGATAGCTGAAGCGTAGACAGCACGTGAACCTACAAAGCAAGTCAGTAAGGAATGCCTTGCCATTTTTTCACTTAGCAGCTTTAATAAAGCCATCTTTATTGAACAAGCCAGGGACTCAGTGCTTCTCTACCCTTATGCATGAAGTGAACAGCTGATGCTGAAAGTGTAACTAAAACAGGTACTTCAGGGGGCTCTGGGATTAGACAGTAACCAAGGAGGACTTTGGAGAATCCGCATCTTAGGTCAATTTAATGGCAACCATGCAGATGCAAGGGCTAAATCTGTTGTGAACCTTGAGCTTTCAGGTGTCTAAACTCCTTATGAAAGACAATACAGGTGAACACAGATAGAGTACACAATGAACACAATCATTTTTGCATAATAAAAATGCTATAATATACAAAGACTAAAATTTAGCATACACTGCACAGTTAAAACATCTAATGGTTGGAGTTAAAGTCAAACTCAAGTCTTCTATGCAGTCACAATTATTTTCACAATATATAGACTACTGCATCAAAGTGCTGCCAAGGATGTTTAGTAAATCTTCCTCTCACAAGGTAAGATCAACTTACCTACATCATTCCTGAACTAGAATATTTACAAGCCTTATTGCTACAGTTCTAACAACAGCACTGTAATAAATACATAAATATATATTGTTACCATCAGAGAGAGATTCATAGTCATAGTCATATTCATCCTCTTCATCTTCTTCCTCTTCATTGGCAGGTGTGGGGTTGCTAGCACCATTGCTAGCCTGTGCATGCATATGCGCCAGCTGGTGAGCCTACAGCAACACAATCACTTATTGCATTATTGGCAAGTATTTTTAAAAAACAAAGGAGTTTTCATCACTGTTGGCCTCTTATTTTATTTATATGAAAGCACTGAATATCTATAACAAGAAGTAAGTAAGACTCTTAAGATCAAACTAAAATACCATTTTAAGGTTTTGAATATAAAAAAACTTGTATTGGTAGAAAAACACCCAATAAGATACGAAACCTAATTAATTATGGGCAAATGTCCACTTTGCACATTATTCAAGCAAGACTACCTTTTTCCGGTCTGAGGTATGCTGCTTTGGAAACAGTTTAAAACTTTTTTATAGGATGGAGAATGTCCGTATACTGGTACAATCACCGTGATTTACTTATTCTGATACAAGAGTTCAATTCTAATTAATTGTGTTTACATTTTGGGTAAAAGCAATTAGTTTTCAAGGATTCAATTTAATTGCTGACTAACCATAAACATTGTTAAATTGAGGCTACCAGAGATGCAGCCCTACTTTTAGAAACCAAAATATTCTCATATAGGTATAAGTACTACTTGAATAGCAGAGTCTTCCCAAAAAGGGAATAAGAGTATTTGCCTGGCTTCAATACAAAAAAAGAAACAAAGCAGAATTCTATTAAAAATTACTACGTACTGTATATATACACACATACTCAATGTATATCACTATTTCTCAACAAACATGAATAGCAAATGTCATAGCCTCAGAGTGAAACGTCATTTATGTTTATCACATAGAACATGTGGTGCTAATCATAATATTATGAAATATTATAAAACTAAAATACACTAAAATTTTGTTATGCTGTATCTGTACTTTACTATACGTCTTGTCTACTTATTTGAAAGTGTTGCAATCCACTGTGAGTCTTCCAAGCATGAATATGCATTAGATTATTCTGCTGGAATGGCAAAAACTTCAAACACAAATGAACTATTTCTAACAAAAGTCAGGTCTCACTGCTTGCTATTAAGGAAGCACTTTACCTTTTGTTTCAATATATCCACTGGTGTTTGATGGGCTTTCAACTTCTTGTTTTTAAGCAGGATTTTTCTTTTCAGTTGGCCAGGGGAAGGAAGCATGGGATCATCAGAAAAGTCACTCTCAAATAAAAACTTTGTTACCAGCTTATCTCCAAATACATTCTGAAATATCAAGAACATATGATATATTATGGAAAATTCCAATGCACGTGTTTAGAATAATTTACCACAATTTATGGCCTACCTTGAAAATTTCAGCCATCTTGCGTTGCTGAGGCAATGAACAGTGGTTTTCTATTGATATGATAATTGGCATGTCAGAGGTGATAAATGCATTGCGATCAATAGCTTCAACTACCTCCTGTGAGAAAGGACAGTCATTGAAAGAACATGTGATTATTTTGCAGCATTCAGTTAACTTACTGTTAGTTGAAAGGGGAGAAAGGAAGGCATCTGTTTTCCCCTCTAAGAAGAAAGAATTGACAATTTGCTTTCAAAACAAGCTCCTACAGATCAACCTAGCATCTTGTTACAACAGAACTGGTAACAGCTACTTATGCTAGTTACACTCACAATAAAAAAGACAGAAAATTACAGTACATGTTACAAAAACTAATTTGAAAAGCATGTTTGCAATTGAGGAGTTCATGTCTGACATACTCCACAGTTCATATTCTATTAGGATTTAGCCCACTTTTCTAGTACTTCTCTAGTAGGTGAATTTTTTCCTTCAATAAGAGAAAAAGTTACTGATTTTCTTCTCACTTTTTGTTTCTACGTGCAATTATCAGCATACCTTAAAAGAGATCTTAGTAGTAAGAGTGTGGCCATGATAAATGATAGGCATCCCATCATCGCCATCCCAGCAGTCTAATTCTACACTTCTGCAGCCTTGTAAAAGAACCTACAATGCAATTGAACAGTGTAAGCACGTATAAGCCACAGCCTCATGCCATCAAAGCAGAAGACAGACATTGCGGAGCTAAATTAAAGCCCAGTGATTCAGCAAAAGTGCTGGAAAGAGCAATCTCTGTGGAGTAAACATAGCCCACAGAAGCTACAGTCTCCAGCTAACCGCATTCCTTCAGTTGAGAAAAAGTGGAAAAATTAAGAAAGCATTTATGTTCTTAGGGGAAGTACCATAAAGCTTTGAAATTCATGGTATCTTACAGGGCAGCTGTGAAGTAACATGGCAATTTATTCCAGGTGTCTACCATGACAGCTTATGGGCACAGCATCTGCAGTTTGTTTGCTGGTTATTTCTGTTGTTGTTTTAAATGGAAGAAGGTCTGAAAATAGTGTCTTATGAGCAACTTCCATGAGGATAGTTAGAATGGAAATGTGCCAGGCCATCTTATTTAATGATATTAAGCTAATTTACAGCCATCCATCCATCTTTTACTTTTTCATTTATTTATTTTAGAAAGTCTTACTTGCTAGTAAACACTGAAGAAAGCAAAAAGGAAGGATGGAGGGAAAGATAAGCTAACCCATTTGTTGGCAGCCCAGCTTATTATTGCTACCAATATTTAACATGCCTATCACTGAAAGATACAATTAGATACATTACTGAAAACAAAGATCTTAACAATCAAAACCATTTCCAGCAAAACCATTCATAAACAAAGGAAAAATTAGTTCTCCTATTCAAAACCTGAATAATTAGATTTCAGGCAGTTGTGTCCGTAGCTGGCACACCACCAGTTCTGTGACAGCCAGACACACTGAGCCAGAACAAAGTGCCCCTTCGCCTCTGGCAACAACAACTTGAGGGACAGGAAGAAGCTCTTCTGCATCATGCAAATTCTGGAGCCAGTTGAGCTCCATCTCACTTCCCATCTATTACCAACACAGTACTCACATCACTGTGCAGCGCTACTACGGGAACCTCCTTTGCAATTGCATTATTCAATGCAATCCTGTTATTTGAGCATTCTTAACACAGCCTCACTCGTCTGTTTTATAACTCCAGGTGAAGCAGCACATGGAACCCAGATGAGCCCGTCTCAATGGTGAGTCATTAACATTTAGAGTAATGAAAACACCACTCACAGGAAGTTTGATGCTTTCTCTAGCATTTGGTAAATACACAGACACACAAATATATATAAATATATATACACACACACAAACACACACAGAACCAAAAGCCCCAGGAAGAAATAGTTCTTTTCCTGTTCACCACCAAACAGGCACAAAGTCTAAAAAACTGTGGAATATTCCTAGAAGTAATGTTTTGAGAAGTTATAGTTCCATTTGAAATTTGTCTTTGCAGTGCAATGTACAGTATTTGAGTGGTGTTTTTGACATCTGAATGAACTAAAATATTAGATCAGTCTTTCCTGTGGGAAAGTCTAATTTTAGTAGGTTGGGTCAGACCGACTGGTGTCTAAATGCTATGAATCTCAAACTAAACCAATTTTTTTGCCTTAGAAAAGGCATTTGAGCACAACTGTGCTTACAGGCAGCTTTCCCACACATCATGTTTTCCGACGTTTTGCAAGCAGGGGTTTAGGACATTTAGATTTTCAAAGCAAAAAGGTCATGTTTCTGAGACTTGCCAGTTAAACAAACAAGTTCATGTTGAAAACTACACAATGATCCAATCCTGCATACCTGGCTGTAGAGCTCCACCGAGGACTCCCCTTTAAGCTGATGGCCAGTAAGGTAAGTATTGTGGGAAGATTCTATGTAGTAATATGACAGTGGAAAGTGCAAGTCCTCATCATTCTCTTGTGACTCATCATTTTTGGAGGCAAAGTTGTCTTTATCCATCAAAAACCTAGAGGTGAGAAGATGCGAGGAAATTTTACGCTGCACTGAGTTTTTGTGACTAACATACAAACATCAATACACTGGTGTCATCTTAATACCCATATAAATTAACACATAAATAATTACCTTGCAAATCCTTCAAAAGATAGCAGCCCCTGCTGGCACATATTCACACTGGGTTCAAATTTCTATAAAAGGAAGAAATTTAAGAGATCTATAATAACAACTCTTAGAAATAAGGCTTTTTCATATTTTCATAGCGTAGTCTGCTCGTTGAACTAACCAGTTAGTATGTAAAACGAGTCTTTCTGTGGATAAAGTAATTGGATACCTGCAGTATGCTCATGCTTGTTTCACAAATCACTAAACAAGCATACTAAAACTCATTTCTCTGCTCTGGCAGGGGGGTTGGACTAGATGATCTCCAGAGGTCCCTTCCAACCCTGACCATTCTGTAATTCTGTGTAATTGTAAATCACAGAATCATTCAGGTTGGAAAGGATGTTGGGAGGTCATCTAATCCAATGTCCTGTTCAAAGCACAGTCAGTACTTAAGCTCAAATTAAAGAGGATCTATAATCAGGCATCCTTCTATCTATTGTACTTAAACACAACACAGCACCATCTCAAGTTAAAGAGAATTGTGGCATGACAACTTGACGTTTCTTTAGAATTTGTCTTTCAAACTTCGCAATTTTATATTACATGTTGATAGTTGAAATATACAGGTTTTAGCCTTTGTTAATTGCTAAGTGGAGGCTTAATTTTGGAGTATATTAATTATGCATGTTTTGAGGAATTCAAAATTTTCTACATACTTTCTAATCACTTCAGCCATTGTACACAAGGGAATAAAACACTCATGTTTGCTCTGCAAAATTTTTTATAATAAAATAAAAATATGTGGAAATGGGGGGTTTTTAAGTTTGAAATTAGAGTTAATCTCTATCAAAGGTGGTCACAGACAAAGAGAAAACAACACACTGTCATGAGTACTTTTCCCAAGTGGTGACATCCCTTTCTGGATAAAGCACACATAGCCAATAAAACTGTTTATTTGTTTGTTTGGTTTTTTTTTCTTTTTATGGACATATTTATGGACATCTGCACAATTTTACAGCCCAGAATTAAGATAGTATTAAATTTTAAATTCAAGTAAACTGTAGTGGCAACATCAGTGTGAAAGGAGATAACCACACAGATATGCTAGTCTGACTACAAGGCGGACAATGCTAGTGGGGAAAACAGAAGTAACAAGAGTTCAAGTAAAGGGAATTGCAAGATGTTTGTATTACAGACCTGGATAATACTGAGGATTTCATCATAGGTGCAGTGTTCTCCTTGGCAATTCACTAGGAAGTCATTTAGTTGCTGGATTCCCACTCCAAATATCCCCAGCGATGTGCTTTCAACGCCAGTACCATTGGTTACAATACTGGCAGCAGCAATAGCATCAGATATTTGCCTCTGGTTGTCTGATAGTTGCTGCCGGCTCTTAATGAACAAACCAAGGTCTGAAACATTCCTAGTCAACAAATCTTAAAAGAAACAAAAAAGGAAATATAAATATAAGCTACACAATTACATGTATTATATATACTGTATAGAATGTAATACAATATATAATACACATCAGATGACTGAATATTTTAGGACTGACATGGTAAATTTGAACAAAACCATCTTGTTTCTATTCACTAATAGAAAAAAAGAGTATTAAGTGTGTATGAAAACAGTGGGAGTGGACTATAAGTGTTCAATTACTATAAACAAAATCCCAGAACCTTTAACACAGATTCACACCCTCTCACACACTGTCACCCAGGACCCTCCTGCTTCCTCTCACCACCATGCCTTGCCTTTGCTGTGTACAACCCCATACCCTTCCTGTGCGGTCACCGTTTATCTTTGTCCAGTCCCATATGCCAATTGCATGGTACCATCCTCACAGGCTTCTTGGCAGAAAGACTGTTTTCTTTAAATGTGGACAAAGCTCCAGATTTAGATGATGGTAACTGGGGAACGTAAAGGGGGACAGAGGTTTCCTTCCCCCTTGTTCCACATAAAGCAGATCTACTACGAAACCAGACAGGAAAAAAACTACCAAATGAGACACAGGGCTCAGCCTCCTTATTGCTCCTCCCTACATCTGCTCAGTGTTTTAGCCCTTCCAGAGCTCCTGCAACCAGATACAGATCCCTGTGTTGGGCCCAGCCACGCAGCAACAAGTTTTATGCCTCTGCTATACCAGTTACAAATATATCTGGCTTATGTAAAACAGGAATACTTTTCGTCCCCTTCATTTCTGAACAAAAAAAAGTGTCTTACATCCTGCTAACTAGGTATTAGTGGATGTACAGCAGCAATCCTCAAACTCATAATGGATAGTTCTTTATGAGACTGACTGAGACACTTTTTCTTAAGGCCAATAACTGAAGCTGTTCAGCAGTTCAACAGCTGTATTTTGTTCTTTAACAAACCTAAATCAGGCTGGAATCCACTGTTATTTTCATCAATCTTCAAATTAGTGTAAAGTGGAGCAGGCTCTAAACCGGATCGATTGCAAGGCACAGCATAGACATCGAAAAGGTCTTTCAGATCCTTGCGGCTACGGACACTGAGAAAAGATTTGAAAAGTTCAATTTTTGCTCTTTTATAAACTTGGATGAAGGAGATCAGTACAGAATAAAAAATACATTTTACCTGAAAGATTTGAAGAGCTCTACAAATTCCACAAAAGTCATGTTACTATCAGACACCATGAAGTTCTGAAACCCCTTCATTCCTCCTTTAACGCGACCGTGCCAGCTACTGCTGCTCCATGTGCTAAATCAGAAAGAGACTGCTGTAGTTTGGTTACGTTAAATTTCTACTTATTGAAATATTACACATTACTGCATTAACACTTTATTCATGCTCTCCTTAATGCATTTATTGCCAATATCTGGAAGAAGTAAATAAAGCAGTATCTTATAAGATGCATAATGACAGTTTGTGCCTTCTTGTTTTATAGCAGCCATTCTTTTCCCTCAACAACTGCAGACTTTGCCAGAATAATGTATATGCACGTTATTTAAAACTCTTCCATGTGCAAAAGGTCCAGACACAAATGGCACAAATGAAAGTATTCTTGTTTTCCCTTTAAAGAAAACAATGCCAGTATTCTTATAGTGCAGGCTGTTTATGAGGTTTGTTGAAGATTTGCTAAGGGAAAAATAAAACAGATGTAGAATTCCTTAAAGCTCTGCACTGTCAAAATAAAATAGTAATATTCTGACTGGATATGCAAGAAAAACAAGTATTTTCCTTATGTACCTGGGGTTTCTTATATCTGGGAGCGTTAAGGGCGCAGATTTTAAGGAGCATAACCCTTCCACTTTCTTGGCACTCAGCTCTCACTGTTTCCCAGCCCATGGGTTTCCCAGATACTTCCCAAGAACAGTCAGGATTATCATCAGATACCTCAAAGCCATATCAAGCTACAGCCCTCTTCTTCCTCTAGGTTTGGACAGTAGCCTGTGGAGGCCATTTCCTTCTAGAAATGACATTCTAACGATTTCCTCCTTTCAGCTTTGTGGGCTGAAGGAAGGAAAGCAGACTGAATTTCTTGAGAGCAAGGCAGAAAATGATCACAGAAACAACTAGCTGTTTGGTGTCAATTATTTTAGTTGACTTGAGTAATACCAAGCCCAACCAATGTCTTTATAATTGCAATTGTTGACCTAAGTTGGGCAGCTGAACAAAGTTTCTGAAGCAGAACCAGTACATTTCCAAAACCCACATCCCAAAATCTTTAGGCTACTAGAGGATTTACACTAGTAAGTGTAGTTAGGCCTTGACTTGAACTATCCCTTGAGCAGTATGCAAAAGTCTTTAGTGAATTTCATGTACTAATTTGCAATGATGGGTTGAGCTCTTGAGCCCCTTCCTGGGCCTAAACACTGCAGGAATGGGATCTGCCAGCACCAGCATCCTGAAGAGGAAGGGATCTAACCAGCCAGCACAAATATCGATAATTGTCTGGTTTAAACCATAAGTAACCCCAGAAGTTACAGTATTTGCTTCAAAATATCAGACTAGGTGACCATGTGTCAGAGTTTACTGCTCTGTAATGTTCAAATCTACAAATCCACTCATCTATGAACTCAGGTTCAGAACAAATAGTTCCAACAGCTGTGATGGAAAAACAGAACCAGCTTGTTGTCCAATGTTCCTAAAGACATTTGCAGTCACCTGCTGCAAGCAGGCGACTTTTTACATAAATATGCTAGATCAGATTCCTAAGTTCACTCCTGGCCTGGGATGGATGCATGCAGTTGAAAACAGAATGTGATTTAAAAGTATTAAAAAAATACCATTTACTTTAGTTGATAATGTTCAATTTGTTTGACATCACTATGGCAAGTACTGACATACTGCATATAACATTTTGGCTAAAATAATTCCTAACATTTTTATCAGACAAGAAAAATAAACCATGATGAAGAAAGTCTCTTGACTTCAGAAAACAGACTGGAGTACCAAATGGAAGAGCAGCAGCAGATGATAATGCTCAGCTTTTCACCAGATCTGATCACGAAAGAGTATCTTCCACAATCATTCCATGGGTAATAAATACAGGTTGTTAAAAAAAAGACAAAAACCTCAAGAAAACCCCACTACCACCAACAACCCAAACTGTAATTAGTAGCAGTCTGGATTACACCTGTATACAGCTAATGAGAAAGCCCACTTACTCTCTCCACAAAAAAGCCCCCATCTCTGATTTTCCATATCCTGTTATCTGTTTCCCAGTGGTATTACCACCCCTTTCCCTGCTTCCTTCACCTTACAGGAGGCACTAGATTTCCACAGAACTTGGGAATTTGCTGGATGCACATCTGCTTTGAAAGAATGACAGAAGACAGCTGCAGGTTACCCGTGTTTGGAAATTATCCGGACATGTGGATTGTACAAGGATTTATTCGCAACATAAATTATTTGTAAGGAGGTCAGGAATATCAAGGTTGTGAGTTATAGATGTAAAAATACCATTTTTCTTTCTCTACCTATAAGAATTACTATTATTTTAAATGTACAACCAAGATAGCCAGGTTCTCCTCTTTTTAAATTGCTATCATTATATTTAGATTATTTTTTTTTTTCACTTTAAGAAATTTTATTTTATTTAGCGCTTCTCACTTGGTGGAGACATTGATCTAATTTACTGGTCAGATAAAGTTAACGCACATGTTACATGGCAAGAGAAAGAGAAAAGGAACTAGATATCTCTCTTGCTCTCCCCCTTCTAGCTGCTGCACTGCAGCTTACAGTCATTTGTTACCAGCTCAGCCTTCTGTACAGTCCAGTGGGATCCTCTGTTCCCCACTCTCCGAAGCTCTGGGTTCTGTGAGGAATCGTGCACTCACCTAATGTGCACAACCAGCTCATGTCCAACACTGCCTCCAACTATGAAGCCTTGTCAGTGTTTGAGTCTATATCCAGATCCTAATCTGAATTAATAAACTCTGTTGTCTCTAATCTGTCCAGAGCGATACAAATGCATACAAGCACTCCCTGTGAATCCTGTATTTCCTAGGTTATTTCATTATCTAGGTCATTCCTACTTTCTGTTACTTTGGAAAATGGATACATCATTTTATCTTAATTTATGATGCTACTGACAAAACTGGTTGAGTATTACTAAGTATGTAACTTGATTTTTATGAAAGTGTGGAATTAACAACAACATTGGAGCAAAAAGAAACAAAAGATGTCTGTGTGTGTGTGGGTTCCCAAACTTACTTTGCTTGTGTATCAGTGCTTTTAAGGGCAGCAGCTTCCAGGAAGAAGCTTGTGGACCACTGCCCCAGTCTGCTCCTCCATATGTACTGCTAAAGGCATCCATCCTGCCATTTCTTCTGAGTGGGGCAGAAAGCCTCAAGTTGACATTGCTCTGCACTGCCCAGCAATTGGCTCAGGTCTGGTTTGGTACCCCATGATGCCTGCCTGTCTCTTAAGACACCATTTTTGGTTTTGGTGTGTGTTCTATCTGAAGTGGCTGAAATAATGTTACTGCTTGACAGACTGCCATTTATTAAATGGAATACAAAGCAGTAGGACATGCCATGACTGTGGGTGGATTGCCTGAAGGTACAATCCTTGCTGGGAACGTGTCCTACATGACAGTATATTGTACATGGTTTGAGACTGAGTAAGCTCTCCATCCATGCTATCTAATTACAGAAGTCTCTGGTGCAAATATTCCAAGAACTGCACCTAAATTCCACCTTGGAGGCAACCAAAGGTTCACTTTAAAACTCAGGAGTGAATTAATACACATATATGGTGGATGATCACAGGACTTTGCAGCAAAGCAGAGTGTCAACTATTTGATAGCTTAGACTTACTGATAACAGTTGAGGCACTACAGATACTTCTTTCTTTTAGCACATGTGTTCACGCACATGAAAACTGGCAAACACAATTCAGTCCTATCAAGGGTCCAACGGGTAAATACCAAGAATAAAACTCTCTCCAGTGCTCCAAGTCTCTTAATGGCTTATGCAAACTGGGTCAAGGTAATGGATAAAACATGTAATTCTGTTCTGAGGAAGATTTCCTCAGGACAGATGAAACAGCCATACAGCTGTATCCTGAGCAAATTCTAGCAAGAAGAGTCATATCAAGTTGAGAAGAGTTCTACCAAGTGATTCCGAGTTTCCAGACAACTTTGCCAGGGAAAACCTGTCATAACTTGGGGAGGCCCAGAGCGCTAAGCTGCACAGGGATCCGTACAGAAACCAAGGACTGAGAGGATTTAAAGGAACATTAGCTGTTCTTCCCCTGGGAATGCAAGTTCTCTGTTGAGCCCTTTAATCTCATTTAGAGAATAACAATTATTTTGGCATAAAAGCAAAAAGCAGATTTGCAAAACAGAGAAGCATTTTTCAGAGGTAGCAAAGCATTATTTCTTCAGTTTAATGTAAAAGAAAGCTGTTCCAATCCTTAAAAACAGTAAGAGAAATGTCTTACAAAGATAAATCCTGATCTGGCATGTTCAATCCCATGGTTGTGAATTACAGTGAAGAACAAAAAGTAAAGAACATAGTAAGAGTCTCAGAAAGCAGTGTTAAAAGGAGAAGCAGCCAACCACAGATCTCCACAGGTGGCTCTACTACTCATACCTATTGCCAAACCCAGCCGTTTTAAGTGTAAAAAAAATCCCTAAGCAATACACAACATAAACCATTATGCAAGACATGTCTCTTCAAACATAATGCTCTACCAGCAGCAGTAATCTCTTCCATTGTTTACCACTGCTCTCCTGGAAACCCCAAGATTCATACCCATAACCATACCTTACTATTCATTCTGTTAAAAGGCACTGCGTGGCCTCTGTTAAGACAGTCTTCTTGTATGTCATAAAGTACCATCCACATCCCTGACATATTATCACTGTTATATTATTATTACTGCAACTACTACCACCACCACCATTACCATTTATAGAATTAATACAATATGTCAGTGCACAACCACAGCATAACCTTTTGCACTGCCTAAGTGACACAAAAAGGATGAATGTTCAAGGAGAGGCATGTAAGAGAAAGACTTCAAATCTGTTCCTCCAGTTCCCCGAGACAGCACTGCAATCATCACCAGGAATGTTAGCAAAAGTTAATACTCCCCCAGGTAGAAATTACTTGTGCTGAGAAACCTCAGAGCTTCAGTTCACGTATCTGTAACATTTCTGACGACTTCCATTATACAGAAGGCGTCTGTAACTATGGTTTGGAGAAGATCTGGAGAAAGAGTTAAACTCTGTATTTGTGTAGTTTTGGAACAGCATTCCAATCTGCTTCTGTAACAGACATAAACTGAAGCCTTCTGCTCGGGGACTTGCTACAAATCCATCCTCAGATTCATAGTATTTCAGCTTAAATGTCTTATGTTGTTCTACTATGAGTTTTAGATGTCTATCAGAAGGCTAATGAAATTTCTGGTATTGTTTTTATCAGATTTTCATCAGTTTCGCACAAAAAACACATTTGATGATAACTAAGTAACAGTAACTTTTTTTCTTTATAAATCAAAGCATTGATTTTGTCCTTACCTAGACTGACTCTTGCTTGAAGACATTACAGGAGAGGAGACTGGTCTTGCTGGTGAAGATGTTGTAGCTCCTAAATTAGGAGATCCAGATGCTGTCAGAGAGTGAGCTCTTCTTGATGGCAGGTTGTTAGGTGGAGAAGCATTAATAATAATATTTTGATCTATGGAGAAAACAGAAGTTTTCAGCACAGTTACAACATCTGGCCCAATAAAAATGCTTTTGTCCAAGAGACCTATATCATAATTCATTAACACATAGTAAGACACTAAAGGGATTCTAGATCTGTCCCAAGACAGTCTAAAAGATACATTCTGAACAACACTTATATACCCATTTAATCTGAATGGAAAGGAAGTGCTACCAAAACTAAATGAAAGAAAAACCACGAACTACAGAAATTAATTCAAAAGTTTATAGCATTTGGAGTTTCAACTGCAAAAGTAGTTTTATATCATAAATGTACTTTTAACACAATAAAAAGTATCTGTATAAATAGACTGAGCAAAACCCTGAGAGACTTTTAAGTCTACCTGATTCTTCTTGTTCATCAATATCTTGAGGATCCGAACCACTTCTATTACGATACTCCTTACAGCTTTTTGCCTTCCGAGTTGCCATTTCATCATCAGTGGCCTCTCCACTTTCACCCTAGAAATAATGACCACCACAATAAACATCCCGAAAACACTACTATTCCCTTTCTTTATCAGTGCAATCTTTAACAACATCATGAGATAAATCAGCTAATACTTATGAAACAGACTCCTGTAAGGCTGATACCAGTAGAAAAGAGACAACTTAAACAGGCTACATAGTGAAGTGTGGGACAATTAGGTGTTAACCTCAGTTTGACATCACACAGAAGATGACAATGATCATGCCTCTCTGAAGTGGTGCACCTAGTTTTACACTATTCTGTTGGTGCACAGGAGCCACAAAGTGGATGGATCTTGTCATTTATGGATCTCCCCTGCCTGCCTGCTAGAACATGTGGATAGTGTAGAGCTGCTGGTCCCTGCATTTTCCTCTCTCCTGGCTATTGCTGAAAGTGGTTGAGTCCAGGAAGAGAGAGAAGACTGCCAGATGAAGTCCAGTGTTCCTGTTACCCACATAAGATAAAACTGTGTGCTAACCTGAAGCAGAATAACTATGGTGGGTGGTTTTGGGAACACGAAAACAAGAAGGACCACAGAAATTGACACCAGCCTCCAAACATCACTTTGCACGTTAATATTTTTATTATTACCAACATTTTACCTTTATACTGAGATAGCACCTAAAGGTCTCAACAAGATTCTGTCCCCTTCTGCTAGCCCCAGTGCCCACATACCCTGAGAATGCTTCAAGCATGAGAAAAGAAAAGCAAACTACTGGAAAAGAATAAGCCCAAAATATGAAACTACCATAAACAGTTTTAAACTTATCATTTGACTTCTCTTCTCTGGTTCAGAATACAGTTAGCTACCCAGTAACTGTAGGAAGGAAACAAATCAGCCAGATAAGCAACAAAATACATGAATAACAAAATATTCTACCCTAATGAGTACTTTCTTCTTTTTCTTAGTAGTGCTTATTCCCAGAGTGTTGTTTCTCTGTACACTAGGTTTCTCGGTGCTTTTCGTGAGAGTTCCCGTGCTTGTGTTTCTTGCACTCCATCGTCTGCCTCCAAACAGTTCAACAGCCTGAGCCAAGGTTGGGCCTTCAAACCTTCCATCCTCCTACAAAAATCCTCAGCGTTAACAAAACAAGGAGAATAAGAACAGACACGTTTTCTTAAGCAATAATATAGACATCTCTAAGGAACCAATAAAAGACAAAACATCAAGAGGAGGCAATTTTTAATTACTGCATGAATACCAAAGGGCTACTTTGTTTGCTGTTTTGGATTTTTTTTGGCCCTAACTCTCATCACTCAGTATTTCAGCAGCCTTTTCAAGTACAGTCATTGCTTTTTCTTTAATAAAATACTTATTCCAAAACTCCAAACATATGAAGAGCTTCATAATAAAAAAACCCAAAAGATTTAAGTTCAGCACATTGAAAACATGCAAGGTTTGACAGAACATTGTGTGGAGAATCAGACCTTACTGACTTAAGCCATGTTACGAAGTTGGAAATTTGGTGCTCACCTTTAATCTTAGCTTGCTTATAATAGAAACTAATTGCATTACATTAAGTTGTTGACATCTTTGATCTTTTCTTATACAAAATCACAGCATTTTTTACCTGGTAAAGGCTGACATACTGTTTCCGTAGCCATTGTAGTCTTTGATCAGGGAATCTCCTCATTTTTCTTACAGCTTTAGTCAATTCCAGCAATCCATCATACAGCATTTTGGCAGTATATTTTGGAGCAACAAAGTGCAGCAACTTATTATCAGTAGTCTGAAGTCCATAAAGTAGTGTTATACCATTTTCTTCAAGGGACATATTACAAAGTTTATTTTGAACACACACAGTGTGCATATCAATGCCAGAGTGTCCCATATATACAGCCTTGGCTGAAAACAAGTCCAAAAAACCTTCCACCAGTCCAGTATTGCCAAGAAACTGGTATTTGCCAAGCTCAGCAGTATTACCCAGCACACTCAGTTTTGCCTTAGTGTTTGCAGGGCAAACCGTTGTGGGCTTTGTCCAAGTCAAAGTACTATTGTCAGGCTGGAGTTGAAGAAAGCAACGTGCTGAGAGATGTGTTTCCTGGTCATAATGAATGACGGTTGCCCCTTGTTGCATGAACTGATGGACATCAGCCCTGATGGATAACACGTACCAGGGAATGAGTTCTATCCCATGGCAGAAAGCCTTTTGTTGCTCTTCAGTTGAATTTGTGTCCCACTCCTTCAACTGCTCAAATATATCACTTTCAGAATCTGAAAGATCTCCGATTATAAATCTGTATGTGAACGAAGATAAGATGCTTATATTTAGTATTACATGTGCTGATTTATGCTATGATTGATGAATATTTTTTCTGCTGTAGTTTAAATAAAAAGAATACTATCGTCACTATATAATTTGGATTTACAGGAACATATGATGTTTTTACAGTATTACAATTTACATTATTGCAATTTTGAATTAATTAATAGATGCTGCTACAATTCATTATAACTCCTGTAACAGCATAATTATATTTTCTTAGAACTTTCCAAACATTACATTAACAATAAAAATCATCTATTTGGATCTTAAAGCCAAGTGATTCCAGTATCTAAATCCACAACATAAGATCGCTTCAGCTGAAACACCAAGTACCGTAGCGGAAACTGTTAGCAGGATCTAGTGGATTGAAGACAGGACTTCTAATCTCTGTTCTATTATTGATTTAATGTGCAGACCTTTCACATTATATAATTCTCTGATTAACACTTGTAAAATAGTGGTTAAAATACATACCTTCCTCACAAGAGTGCAGCAAGAATTTTATCAAATACTTTCCATTAGAAAATTTAATTTTACTTAAGCAAAACATTAACATGAAACTTGTATGCAGCAACCAAAATTTCTGAAATATTTGACCATAATTAGAAACTGTAGATACAGAGCAACAATACTGAACTAATAAATGAGGTAGTTTAAATAAAATGTCTTCCCTTCAGAAGCTTCTAACATGTATGAATCCACAAACGCTCAATATTTTGATACTGCTTTAATGAACATAAAAAAGAGCAAACTGTTATGTGTACAGCAGAATTAATGAAGCACATTTTCCTAAGGATATCTGGCCAATAATATCCAAATCAGCTTCCTCTACATATTCTTCAAGGTGTCTTGTCCTAATACCCTCAGCGCTTCCCCTCTGTATCGCCACAGTACTCTCAGCTCCTGCCCATGTCCTACCAGCTGAACAAAAGATGATTCATGTTGTGATTCGTTCCAAGTCACATACACTATCTCCCTAAGCTAAACAGCACAGTCAACCATTAGCTTTTCCTCAAACTCTTCTCTACCCAGGGCACAAATTACTTTCAATTTTTCCCCTATTCCAGACATCCATTCTACCGATTCCTCTATGAATTTACTAATCAGTGAGATCTCCACCTCTCCACCAAATTTAGCAAAAAGTGGTCAACAGTCTGAGGATTATTGCTTGTGGTGAGGGGACTGACAAAGGCAGAATAACTGTATCAGCCTTAACTGTAGCTCTATTTCCTTAAGAAATCTTCCTAAAAATAAAGGTCATGCGTTGTAACTGAGCTGGTATAAACTGTCTAACTAGAGTCTTACCAGACATATGTACGTTAAAATATTTACGTGTATTATACAAGATTAAGATTTTCAAATTAAACAAACAACTAAAGCAGCTCTTTCTCCCCCATGCCTCCAAAACAATCAAATAAGTCTCTGCAAAAATGCTAGAAAATGTATTCTGAGACTAGACGTGCACAGCTGGAGGAGTCTAGTATAGTGGAGACAGCAATGGCAGAGCTTCGTTCATGCCTTATTTCACATTTGCTAGCACCGGCATGCCAACGATCAAAATGTACAAGAAGCAGGTAAGCCAAGCACACACGCGTAATCATAGATACAAACATAACCTCCGACAGGAGCTGGCAAAAGCGACACAGCTATCAATTATTGAGGACACACTTACAGAACTCGGTTTGAATCAGCAGCTTTCTTTACATGTGCTGCACTGAGATGCAAGGAAATGAAAAGAAAGGATAAAGGAAACATTAAAACAGATTGCAGTTTTAGAGGGGAAAATCGCAGGGGATACGAAAAGGAAAAAAACTTGAGGTTTTCCCCTATTATTTTAAAAGATATTTACTGTAATTAGGAAAGCTTAGTAATGAAGATGAGATCAGGCTAATAAACCGATGCATCGAAGTTTAGAGTATCTCTTAATAGGTCATTTGATTAACAATTCTACAAAACATGAGTTTCAAACTTGAGTATTTTTGTCTTTTCGTACCCACCTTTATTTATTTGAGAACTGTCAAGATAGAGTTCACTAACACAACCGGGAAAGTAATTATACCCACTACTCACTATTTCATTTTCTTAAATCAAACTAACTTGCCAGCTTTGGTGGGTTCATGTTCCACAATACTAATCCAAATCAACAAAAGGCAAACTAATTGAAAATCTTTCTTGCAATTTAAAAGTAATGAGAAACATGTTATACAGAGTATTCTTCTGCCTTTATAATCACAATACTACCATTATCAGGTAATACATAACTATGATATTTGAATTTTATAATACTGTATGCAAGTATGACTTAGGTCTCACAAGAAAGAGACCCAAGTTTCTTCCTTAGAACTCTTTAGTTGTTCATAGCATTAAAAATAAACCAAACATTGCAGCCTCCATACAACAGGGACAACAGAATATGGCCCTTCTGCCCCTGCAGCAATTTGCTCCTGTGCCTCACTCAGCTCTCTGAATGCCCAGGAAAGAGATGGCAGGCGAATAAGGAATTTCCAAAGTCTATGAGGTACTTGAGCTAAATTAATACTTTCAGAGGTATTCTTCTACAAGTCATTATACTGTTAAAATCAGTACTTACTGCACCAGAACTACAGATACTAATAACTGAATAGTTAGTACCCTGAATCAGGAAACATAACTTTAATTACCTAGCTGCAGTTTTGTTAATTTAAATTTTAACCTTTCATTTCAGTGTCATATTAGCTTTTTTTTTTGCATTTAATTCCTACTTTGAGTGGAACTTACTAGATTATATTTAAATATAAAGCATAAATAACTAATTTACCAAGAGTTGATTTCATAAACACACAACAAAGAGAACTTCATTTTCTCTGTATTGTTCTTTTATATTTAAATTCTACTTTGTTCATCCAAGTGAAATGTTGATTTCCCTAGCTTATTCTTCATTTGAACTGTGATTTGCAAGCTGATTTTAAAGCATTAACAAAAGTAATTCCTGGAAGAAAGTATTTGACCTGAAGTAAGTCAAGAGACAACATAAATGGACAGAGAAGTGGGTCTGTCTTTCTTGGCTTAATCTACTGCTTCACTTTCCAGAAGCAACTAAAGCCAGATGTGAATAATTCTATTAGAAACCATTCTTTCAGGAAATAATGATTATTTATCTGAAATGAAATTTAGAATTGCATGTTAATGAAATAAATGCATTTAAAACAGGAAGATGGTAGGTTCCTTCTTAGGCAGTCACTTATCAGATTTTATGTGTAAGTAGCTGAAATATGTTGGATGCTTCTGAACACATGGATATTTCTGATACACATTATCAATAAAACAACTCAAGCAGTGACCTAAGCATGCTCTTTTATGCAAGCTTCAGCTCTGAAAAGTACACTTCTGTTGCTTAATTTGAAGTTACCTTAACACAGTTACTTAGTTTAAAGCTGACCAACCTATAGCCTATATGGCCCACAACTTCACTGCAAAGCAACATTCTAGAAGCATAAGTGATGTCTTGAACTCTGCATTTACCATATTTCTTGCTGGTGAATACTAGAGAATATACCAGGTCTTTGAAGTGAGAATCTGAGATTACTGAACCCTAGGCCTTTTTACATGGGGCACAATTAAGTAAACTTCTGTGCAAAACAGCAGGACTACAGCAACCTGGAAATTCAAAATGTGTACTGACTTACAAATGTTTTCTGGACATAATTTAAAAGCCTCAAACGAACACGTCCTTAAAAGAAGAGGTCTTTTGAAGGATAATAAATAAGCTTTATTTTTGAAGAGCACAGAACGCTGCCCGAGCATGCAGAATGTAATGTTCTGAGCTCTGATAACAGATATGTCCTGGTGCTATTCCTGTCACCACAGATCAAAATTGTAATCGTAACTGTGGATTTTTAAAGCTGTATGTGTAAGACGAAAAGGATTTACCCTTATCGTGAGAGGAAGTAATTACATCATGAGAGAAAATATAACTATACACAGAGTTTCCAAGTATTTGAGTGTCAGATACTTAGCATAACTGCAGAGGAGAAAAGTTCTGAATCGGAAGAGGATAAATACAAGGGAAGATGTTAAAGTTGCCCTTATTTCTAAAAGCGAGCCTTGGTAAAAGGAAATTAAAGATTGAAAACATGTAATATACAGGTGATGTTAGAAAATAAAATGACACCTACTGGTACCGGTTTTTGTCCTTCAAAGAGTTTTTTCTTGAATTGCTCCCTTCACTAAAATTATCTTCACCCTCTTCAGATTCCAAACTGCGATTGCAGCTCCGAATAGTTTGAAAGATATTGTTTGCTGTCGATTCTTTTTCTGGATTATTTAAACCATCTTGGCCTACTCGCTGCAAGAAATTATCTTGTCCACTGTAATCTGAAACAAACTAAAGATATCTAAAAGATTAGTATACTAATAAAAAGAGTATCATGTCACCTACTTTTCACTGAAGAAATTTTTTACAAGAATTATGAATATTTAAGATATATTTCTTATTAGCTTCTAATGGGATTTTGTACCTACTTCAAATCCTAAACAGATCAAATCACTGCATAAACCAAGTAATGTAAGTTACAATAACTCTTGAAATCTTTTTAAAAGCCCCAGTCTTAATCTTTTCATGAAACAGGGGCATTTTTCTTTTAAAACCAAAATGATAAAACTCAAAGCAATTGCTTCTTTAACACAGAGAAGAAGCTTGATCCACTGAACTTCTGAATTCCATTTTTAAGGAACCGAAAACCTTCCAATTCTCAATGTTTTAAGTGGAAGGTCAGAGCATTTAACAGAAAACAGTTATATCTTTAAAGATTTACATACTTACGTTACCCAAAGTATAAGCACCATCCTTTGGTACTAAAGTTAATTCCTCAGTACTCCTATATTAAACTAGGTATAAACAACCAAATCTAAATTGCTACAGTAACTATGGAAATTAAATTGAGGTCCATGTAACTGAACAATCTCGTAACAGTCTGGTTTAGAAAACTTTAATTAGAGGATGGATGCATTCATATAAAATAATAAATAATATAAAATAATATAAAATAAAGCACTGGATGGCCATGAACATAACCTCTTAGAATATCAATCTCATTTACCTCTAATGTTTCGTCCTGGGAGTTATATCGTGGACAGAGTCTGATGAGGCTTGATGCTCCATCCAAAACTTCACAAAGCTCTTTTAAAAATACACCACAGAAAGGAACAACTTTACAGCCTGGAATATTGAGTGCCCGGTTGACCACTTTCCTGTATTCAGATGATGACTCATGTTGTGCCATAGCATCTTTCAGACTTCGCATGGTTTCAATATCAGACTGGTCCATAAATTGCCACATTTTTAAAACTTTTCTTGACCTATTGCAAAAAGAGACCACAACATTTATTAAAAAAAATTAAAATCATTTACATTCAAGTTCAACACTCGCAGCATATATGTAATAGAGGAAATTATCATCATTACTCAGAAAAGAATTAATGAAATCAAGGTCATTATTTTTATGAAAATTCTGGTTGATGGACCATTTTCCCCCCCCTTTGAATTATTAAAGAACAAAAGTAAAAAGGAGAAAAAAGCAGTCTGATCTACTGGAGTAACATTTTACATTTTAATAAAAGCCCAGCTGCATAAGACATCTGAGCAGGCTTTCTAACGTTTTCATTCTCTCACTGCCTTAAATTTCTAAGGGCCTGGGAAGAAATAAAAAAAGATTAAGAAAATGGCATAAAGATAAACCAGTCGGTTTATTACAAATTCCTTTAGTTCTATTATGAACAATCCATAAACTTAGCAAAAGTATTTTTTAAAATTTAAATGTATTTAAAATAATTTACATTGATTTTTTCCCATTTCACTCATAAAATAAATTATTTATTTTCATGCTCTCAGGCACCAGTGCAGTGCTGTAGATGAAAAGAATCTTTGATTTCAAACAGAAATAGCTCCTGATGCTCCCCAAGGACTGCGAGTACTGCTGGGAGGTCTCTCGCCTTCTGAACTGTATATCTACGCAATGGTATGGCCTTTCTACCCACCCCTGGCCCCAGACATACCAAAAGATCTGTAGAAATACTAAGAGTAGAATGTCCTTAACCCCACTTTCCATTCCTGTCCCAGAAACACTGTTAATCAGCACTAGCCTTCCTCTGCTCTCTTTCCCTTGTGCTGTGCAGATGCATTAGAGATAAAATTAAGCCCTTAATTTGCTTTGCACTTTCCCTCATGACTTACACAGCTCGGAGACTGTGGATACACTCTGCTCAAAAAGACTCCCTGTGTCTATGAGTGTTTCAAATGTGTTTTATATACCAAAAATGTAAACAAATAGCTCAATGAGAATCCTTACTAAACCACAAAGGGCGACAATACAAACACTTTAAAGCTTTCTTACACAAACACTATACACCAGAAGGGTCAGAGCCAAAACATGGGGGAAATCTGATCTTAACTCTTCCCTGTTCAGTCCAATTTGCCACCCTCCGAACTGCCTGTGCAAAGGCACTGCTTTCCTGCTCACCCGGTCCTGTATGAACCTGCAATTCCATAGGAAAGCTAGCAACAAACTCTCTTTAACCCCATACTCTGTCTTTCTCCTGAAGACACTGCAGGTCTGGCTGTATAAGAGCATAACAGCATGAAATACCAGTATAGTATATACCAGTCAGTATAAGTATTTTGCAGGAGTTAAAAAAAAAGAGGTTTAGGTGTTCGTTCGGGTTTGTTGGGGTTTTTTGTTGTTCTGGGTTGTTTCTTTTTTTTTTCAGAACTTAAGACTGACCCTTTTAGAATGTTACCATGACTATGTTTCACTTCTGTTCTGGAAACTCCAACCCCAAGTTACATTAGTTTTAGTTGATTAGATAAACCACAACTGCTTTCCCATGTTCTTTGCACATTTTAAAATTTTCTGTTTTAAAAAAAAGTATGTTTTCTAACAGAACTTATTTAGCATGTACCAGGAAAAATGACGGTGTCTCTAGAGCACTTTGAAAAAGAAGGCTTTTAGCATGCTTCATTTTTCCAGAAGGGATTACTAGAAAGTCATGGGGTGAGATGATGTGATTTAGCCACGGATTTCTGTTTAGTCCATTGTTCTCCAGAGACATCTGCTTAACAGAAGCTGCAGTGTAATCTATCACTGAAAAGCCATTTAAAAAGAGAGTTGCCAGTACCTTAGCCCTGCCAGAAATTCCATTACAGCATTGTAGTTGCCCATATTCCAGCAGCATTTTGCCACATGTACTAAGTATGAGAAGACTTCTCGTTTCTCCTCCATAGAACCTGCAGTCAAGATCAGCCAGGTAACCCACGAGCTCACCTTGTAAAATAAAATGGACAGTACAGTCAGCCAAACAAATGTCATTTGGAGTATATTCATGCATACTTGATGGATAATGTGGGTTTTTTTGGTTTCCTTCCATCAGGAGGGTATGAGTTAAAATTCTACTCATACACTCATGGCCAAATCACATACACATTGCAAACACACCTTACACACAGACATACTCATGTTACAGCACTTAAATCATTAACTACTCTAGAAATACTTATATTAAACAAAAAACTACTGTATCTTAATGTAAGATATTCTGAATATACATTCAGGCTACAGAAGAAAATTAACAGCTTAAGCTAGCACTGATTTCTAAAGCTGCCAGAGAGATCTGAAGTGTAAATTCTCATTAACATATCTTACAAATCTCAGCCTCACACTGAATAACCCTTGTTCTTACAACACGGACAGTGAAAGTTGATAAGTTGGAATTTTTATTTTTGCTTAATTTCACAAACCTGGTAGTTGGATTTAATGTACAAATTTGCTAATTCTTATATGCAATGAACATTTAAAATAATTCACATTATCTATTAGAAAGATGACAAATGAAGTAAACAAAAAACCCCCCACCTTCCTAATTGTCACTGTACTAGCAACTTCTGTTTGGTGACTAATTGATGTCAGAATCAGAAATTAACTTAGTACATGATTCTGTTAGTATTTAAACAAATAAAAATTAAACCTTCATTTTATCAGTGTGCAGATTTTCTTTCCAGTTTATGTTCCCACAACATCCATAAAAAGTAGCTATATTTCACATGGAAACCTAATTTAAACCAACTGTTCCTTTTTACAATATGATTCCCTGGGGGCTTGATTTTTGTCATTGTGTAAACACTTAGGAAGCAATAAACGTGATTTGTTTACTGACACTGAGTTCCATTTTTTGGTCCTGAAGGATTCAAGTGTTTACAGATAATACCAGTGTGAGTAGAGGCTTATAAAAATTAGAAAACGTTAGTTCACCCCCCAGGGGGCATAGACTTTTATTTAAAAACACAAGCATGAGAAATAAAATGCAAATGCATTAGTACCGACAAAAAAAACCCCACTAAAAATATATAAAAATCTATAACGGCTTCCATTTATGCAAGTCTATACAGACACAGTGTTCTGAGCCTCTCACTCCTGAGGGAGGGAGAACAGTCAAAGAATATGAAAAATCTAAGTTACTATTTAATCTTTATGATGCCCAAATCAATCAAGATTTGAACTTCGCTGAAATTTTATTTGAAGTGCTCAGTTGGTTATTCCTAAAATGTAAAAACTGAATCAACAAAGAAGTGCATACCTGAAGAGCATGAAGATATAGAAAAATACAAAAAAACCCAGAGTACTGCATGACACCAGGGTCAAGCAAGGGCAAAAACAGAATAAAAGGTAATAAACTAAATGCGTAAAAATATCAGAAATTCTGAAACAAAACAGTTAAATCTGTGATTCAAGGTTGGCACAGATTTGTTTGTGTATGCTGGAATAAAATTACATATTGTTTTTGGATATTATTCCCATTTTCCAGAAACAGCTCTGTTAGGGAATGCAAATGCTAAACATGCAACCTCACCAAAAAAATTAATATTTGTGTGGTATGAAATACCAAGTGTGGTAATGACAGTTTGATTAATAAGTGTTTAAACATTTTAAAGAATAATATAATTCTAAATAGATCTGTTTTAATCTAAGGTAGTAAAGATGTAATGGTCAGGAGAAAACAGTATCAGAATTGATAAAGAATGTGTATAAAGGCAATTGAATCCAGACTCCCCATTAAGAAGCGACCTCGAAACTAGGACAGTCACTCGTTGAAATTTTATTTAATAGATAGTTTAGGACTGCTATAAACAGTTATGACGAACTCTTACAAACACTCTGTAAAAGCAAACAAAAAATGACAAAGGTCAGCATGAACAAGCCTTTGCAGCCTCGAGATGGCATATGTATATGTAAGAGCAAAAGAAGGGTGCAAAAGGCAGTAGTCTCCCATGAAGCTTATGCTCACTCCTCTTGTAGGACAAGAACACACTTACAGGAAGAGTAGAAAACATCTTAAAAAAATCTTTCACTAAACAAGAAGGAGAAAGAAATTGTCTGAATCTCTAAATTTTAAAACTGAATGGGCAAAGGCAGATATAATAGATTGGGCAGAATAAGGGGCAGAACTGAGCATCTAAAAATACAACCCACTCAATAAAAATAACGAACATGCCAGCTTTAAAAATGTCAGTATTTTCATATTTTCTGGAGATCAGGAAAATTGTGAGGAGCAGGCTGGGATAAGATGCAGATAATGGAAAATTTCATTCATATCACTTTACGTGTTGACGAATTTAGGAATGAAACAGAATTGTTCCTTTACATATGCTACAGACTGTTTCAACTTATGGTTCTTTTATGTCATATGTAGCAGTAGCCAGGAGTATAAATTGACCTTTCCGGTGGGTCTGAATAGCATCAGGTCTCCATCAAGTTTTTCTATGAATTATTTAGAGATTGTTGGTTGATTAATCTGAATGCATCATACAGTCCCCAGAAAGGGGGATTATAGGCTTCTCTAAAAGCATAATAGCCTGATACCCCAAAACTGGTTTCTTAGAAGGTTTCATCAGCCTGAGACCAGAACAGGGATGATTAAAATGCAACAGTACTGTCAGACAGGAGGGAGCAGAGGAAAGGAGCTGTGAACAAAGGCCACCTCATTTCATTCTGTAAGATTATTGCTGAATGTTGTGCCTAACATCTGCAAAACTTTTCTCCTCCTAGCTTTTTTTAGTGAAGACAGCTGGAAAGAGAGGAGAATGCAGTCAGATAAGAGAGCTGAGGGGGCATTTCCCCAAAATTAAATGTGGTCCTGGAGCCCAGCTAGGAAACAAACACAGAATTAATAAGCAGAACTACCAGTTATCCACTTAATATGCTACAGAGGATTTTTCTCACAGAAGTTTTGCAGGCGGGAGAATCTGGTTGAATCAGTAGGCTTTAAAAGAAGCAAAAAAATCAAAGCTGAACTTCGCTGACTGAGGTCACTTCCCAGCTCTGAACTCCTTGAAGATTTTATTCTGCCCAGGAAGATTGAACTGACGGATCCAAGAACTTTATCATGAAGAACAATATTCTAAATAAATGCACACTGAAATAGCTTGGGTATGGCATTAGTTTGAGATGATTATTCAGAGTGGCCATAGCTAAAAGGAACAATGTACAAACAACACTGAAATTCAGGTAAGTTGAAAGGACTGCAATTTTCAGGAAAAATCATGTTTGACAACTTAGAGGAAACTTAAGTTTATTAGTTAAAACCTACACTCATTAAACAATACTCAGTAAACATACAAGTTTTGTGATTTATTGATAAATATATGAACAACCCAGAGTACATCCTCAAAGGAATGCCTCCAAAGGAATCACCGACATTCTTAAGTGACTGTATAGCTGCCACTGGATCCCCAAAATACCTGATAATGCATAAACTACACTTTTGCTGGCTGGGATGCATAAAGCTTTCTCTGCAGAGATGGTGTTCAAGAAATAACAAAATTTTCAAGATCTTCATTCAAATGAAAGTTCAGAATTGGGATTCCTCAGAAGTTGTCTGTCTACATCTGAGCTAGATGCATCTCACACAAAAGCAAGGAACAACTCTGTATACATACATATTTCTTGGTGAACACAGAAATCACCTGGAAATTGAATTGAAAACCCTGAGGCACTTTGGCAAGTAAGTAGCACAGACAGTATCCTGGAGTGGCACGGTTTCTCTGTCACTAAAACCTGGTGTGATCTCTACCTCTAAGAGGGGGTTTCCAGCAGGGTGAACAGAGCAAAGGAAGGCTCCATCCTCGCCAGAAGCAGGCAGTGACTTCTGGACACTTCAGCCAGTTGGATACAGAACGGCACCTCCGGCAGTTCATTCCTGGATGACTTGCAGAGCTACCTCCCCAGCTGCATCACACCCAAGGAGCACCCAAACTGAGGATGAGGTACACCAGGTAGCCACCTGCCTTATTATCAGGCTGCCCCTACAGCAGTGAGAGGGCTCCACAGCTCTGGCACTGCCTGAACTAGCTTGCTCCAGGACCAGGGGCAGCACACCCCAGCCAAAAGAGCACACAGTAGTAGCCTTGCCAAGAAGATCAAAATAACATTGCGAGTATTCATCAGCATGAGCAGTAACGCTTTTTGGACCAATGTTTTGTGTTAGCTATCACTTTAACATCAGATCACAATCTATATAGCCACATATTAATCATTATTTCCTTAGTTTACTTTTTTTTCCACACTCAACTTACATAGTTCTGTTTATGTAACTCCTTTTACACTCCCCTCAGAACAGAAATCATCACAGCAAACCTATAATTAGATTTCCGCTGCACTGCTGATGAGTCTGAAAAGTATGAGAAAATGTATCCTGGCTTCATTAGTACAATCCACGATTGCAAGACATAAGAAAAATCATAAGCTGAAACACGATTCACTCAAGTTGATAACAACATCGGTCTTTTCATTCAGATGGATAAAAATGAGTGTCCTTCAGGATTACTACATATTAATGTTAAGTAGTAAACAAACAAAATCAAATCAAATAGATACTTAGTTAAGATTTAAGTATTTTCTGGTGACCTGCTACACAGAAGCACTGACAATATTGTGCCAAATTAATACTGAATATGTTGTAAAGTAGCCTAATTTAGAAATTTTCAGAGGTACAGGAGCCCCTCCAAATCTTAGTCTGAGCACACAGGATCTGCATCAGATGTCTGGGCAATGCAGTTTGTAGCTGAGCAACAAACTCAAGCACAGTAGTACATAAAGATCTGTGTAGTTTTAGTTTTATTGACATTCTCAATATATCACCTCTTACTATTTTAACTGCACTAAAATGTATTCTTTTCAATAAACTTTTTTTAAGGTTTTTAGACTTATCTTACTTTGATCAAAGTTTTCAAATAAATTCAACTTAAATATTGCTAATGCATTTGGGAAAGGCATATTATAACTCAGTGTTAACCTTTAAACATTCTGTGAATACTTTTAAGTCAGTGACGAAGTCTCATTCAATGTTTCAACTTACTTAACTTGGAATTTTTCACAACTGTAGCAATGACAGACCTTTATTTAGGATAGACAAAGCTTTGTTTTTCAGGGCATCAAATACCCAGAAGGCTCCAGAGATTTCTGTATTGATTTTCAGAATTCCCTTTTAATTTGTATTTTTTTAAAAAAGGCAATTAAATAGACAGAAAAGTTCCTATAAGTCAACTGTCAGAATTAATAGCAGGAATACATTTTTTTAAACTTACAGCATTTTATTAATGGAAAATAAATAAATCCACCCTAAACTTTCAAACATGGGAAATCTATATCAAACATTCAAAATATAATATGAGGCTAAGTTCCTGACTGCCTGAACTATGACTGATTTAAAGTCATGTCTATATGCAGGCAAAAATATCCCAATTTGTCAGGGGCAGGATACAGCTTATTACTGATGCTCAGCTGCTTTTACTAACAGAATATGAAGGATGTAAAAGACACCCATGATGGAACTTGATCCTCAATGTATGGCACATGACCTTAAAGTCCTTATAAGTGTAAACTACAGGACTGTTCACCATTTATTCTACAGAAATCCTTCTCCATGCAGTACACACAATGGTACAGAGAGTACTGCCTGCTGAATTATTAACTGGATCCCTAAATTTGCCATGGATTTACTTTACTCCTTTTCTTCTTTTAGTTTTCTAATAGTCAAGATTATTATAAATTCATATATATATAAAATTATTTACTAATCTTTAAATAGCTGCTAGAGAATGTATTCCATGAATTTTTTTTTTTGAATGGGAATTAATTTATTGTTTATCAGAATGTAAATGCAGAAGTGGTATTGAGGGAGGAAGCTATTAAGAATCTCCACCTGTGAAGCCCAGTGTTTTGTCATTTGTACTGCTTTACACTCATTTCCGCAGCTCTTAAGTTTATAAGGCTCTTACAGCAATTCTCAAGCTACGTACTTCAGTGGGTGATGCTACATGGAAGAAATGATGTCTTCTATTTTTATATTACATTTTTTAGGAACTTCATAATACTTGAGAGATGCAGCTTTTAGGGGTGAAATTAGCAAACACAACTGTCTACCTGAAGTTTAACGCTTACCGTTGCCAGCAAGTAAAATAAAACCTTCTGGCTTACCACAAAGTAAGATTACAGTACATACCTTTTCCTAACACCTAGCACATAAAAATTAGCCACGGGTGTCTTTCTATAATAAATTGTAGCTGATTTATTTACTGCCTACACTGGAGCAAGAAGGTAAGGAATTCTTAATACTCATGAAATAAAGTAGATGTATGAGAAGTCTCTGAATACAAAACAAGAAGCTGATTTTTCAGGTATCCAAAGGATAAGCGTGACAATCTGTAACCCATTTAACCAAGCCATTCTGGTTTTAATGATTTTGTTTGATAAAATCAAGAAATTTAAGTAAAATCTGAAGAACATGAATAATCCATGTAAAACAATAACCCTCATCAGATATCATGCAGTATTTATAGCACATTATATTGTTTAAAAGCAGAATTCTTAGTATATCAGTGTACTGCGATTTCTTGCTCTTTAAACAAAAAATTAAATCCATCTTTCACAACATTACAAACTCCTTCGGCAAAGTAACAGTGTTGTTGAGAGATATTATTCTTATAAAACTATAAGGATCAGATTCATATTTATGAGGCTAGTTAGAACACTAGCAGTACACAGCATTAGCTACCATGAGTTCCTTTGCACTGTGAACTGTGCACAAACCCATCACTGCATACTGATGAATATAAGGATCACAGTATATAACACAGAATTGGTTTATTTTGCATGGGTTACACTAACATTTCATTATGAAAATTTTGGGGGTTATGGTATAATATGCAACCTAATTTTCAGATGCATTTTTTAAATCTGAGTATTTTAAATTGCACTACCTTATGAACAGATGGTTCACTTTACATGCTTGAGTGAAATTATATAACCTTACAAAGAACATTTACCGTTTTAAATCTGATTAAACACTATTCCAAACAAGGACTGGAAACAGTTTAATATTTGTACAAACACAATCTTTTTAAAAGTATTATGCAAACCCATTTAGGCATTGCAAAAAAATGCTGAACTAGGAGACAGAGCGCAATATTTATTTACATTCCATTATTTCAGTAAAATGATATGTCGCTGTTTTGCTAGTCAGGGTTTAAATTTGTGTTTTGAATGAACAATGAAGAAAACTCAGAAATTTAAACCATTAAAAATAAAACTCTCACCATCATTTAGTGTACTAAATAGCCATATTTTTAATTAACTTTACTGAATATAAGAATGACTTAGCAAATGATGAAACTACCCCAGCAGCAGTGCTATACTGGAGCAGTTCAAACATTTTTACCTTCTTAGCCTATTTTTTTGGCAACTTAATCTTTCCAGAAAAACACCTTATATATAGAACTTCTTATTTTGCATTTTCAGTTCCATAGTGGGACTACCTTCAGACAGCTGTTTGAATAATCTTTCAATCTGGTGCAACTTTCAATCGAAGACATCACAATTGCTTCTTATGCATATCTCAGTGTGGAAAAATAAATGCCTTGGGTTTTTTTAGGTTTGTATTGCTTTTCTTTTACTTGAAGCTGTGGCCAGAAAGATCAAGTTACAAGACACTCTTCATGTTTATATTGAGCAATGCTTGAAATTATTTAAACTGTTTACAGAAACATAAATGTTTACAACATGTATATTGAACTTAGGTTTCTGTGGTTGCTTTGCTGGTGAGAGGCAGAAGAGTGGCTAGGAGTAAAAACCATAAACATGCAAGAGTCTGGGAGAGTAAAGATACAGAAAAAGCAACAGATGCCCAGGAAGACTGGGGCACATCATAAAGATATGACACCGAGTAAGGACCACACGGCACTCAAGCTAAAGAAGCAGGGCAAACTCATAATACCATAAAGGAATCAGAGAAAAGAACTAAATGGAGAAAGGCACAGCAGGTAACAAGGACAGATGGAAAAAACTATGTTGTTACAGTTCTCAGGGTCCTAAAATACACTTAGGTACCATTTTCCATATCTCTTCCCAGCTACCAGGGCTCTGCTAACTCTGCAGAATCTCCTTAATAGTTTCCTCCCACAGTTTTTATACATCCATGAAAACTAAATTTCTGGTAGTCAGTGGTCTATCAGAGCAGGAAAATACATTGCTACTATTACTACTATTATTTTTATTATGTGCACAGTCTTAGAGAATCCAAAAGCCAATGGTTTTGCAAAGCTAGATGTATTTCACTCTCCTCCTCCCATGCTAGCCACTAATTCACAATCAGCTTTTAATTACATTTAGTAACAGGAAAGAATACCTGTCTTCAGCTCGATCCACTGCCTTGCTCTTACAAGACTTTATGATCAATTTGATATTATTAGAAGCAAATGAAATATCAGCTGTGTCTCGCTGATGAGTACATGTCGTGCCCAAGCCTCCACTATCATATAACTATAGTTTTAATCAAACCGTTAAGGACTATGGGCTTTATTTATAGCTGGTGATACTGAATGCATGTAGCCCAAAATCTTCAAGATAAATAAAAAACAAATAGCAAAATACCTTCATTAATTATCTGTGTACGTGTGGCACAGATACTGTGCATCCTTAAAATATACAGAGAGAGTCTTCTCTATCTAAAAAAAAGAATTTAAGGAGATGCTAATTCCTATATTTCAACACTTCCAAGTTTGGAGCTATACACCTTTTAAAAAAAAAAGGAAAAGTACATTGTTTAAAAAAAAAAAAGGCTTCCCTTACTGTCTTTTGGCAATAAAACCAGAATTGAAACAAACTTAGAATATTCTACCAAACTTATTTCATAAAAATCTTATTTAGCCACCTGCTGTTGAAAATTTATACCAAATGCATTCAGAGTACCTGAAACAATGTTTTCTTCAAGACATTTATAAAATAACAGAACTACTGATACTAACAGCTAAGGAAACAGACAACCCAGAGGAACAAGATGTATAACACAAACACAGTTTCAGGTCAAATAGGTTAAAGAGACAGAAATATCATTCCCTTGCGCTGATACCATTTGAAACTTCAAGCTGCTGCAAGAAGAAAGTGCGAGAAAAATCAACAGGATCCATTCATTCTAGTGCTCAATTCTCCCACAACACACTAAGTAGAAACAGCAAAGTTACTTTCCACATTTTCAGTTTCTCCTTTAAATGTCTTCTGAAATATTACAAAGAATTTTTGTTAAATTTTCTATACAGTACAGAGACAAGAAGTCAAAACAACGATACTTTATGTCAGCTGAGATTACAATCTGCCATCAATGAAAGTTTAAGAACATATCTAAACTTCAGGATTAAGGAACAAATGGGAAAAGCTGCGTTTTAATCACAGTATTATAAAAGAACATTTCCAATAGTTTCAATTTCAGCCACATTTAGATGCCCAAGATAGTGCACACTCTGCCTAGAAGAGCTGCACATGCAGGTGAACACCATATAATTTTCTCTCCTATTTTCTAAATCCATAATATTCCTTGTTTGGTTTTCAGTGTTCGATGCTACGCTATTATATTATGCCAATGAAGTGATTGATCGGATCTGTTCTTTACATGGGAATTAGCACCTTGCTAATTGCAGAACACCAGGATGCATTTCGTCTTAAACAAACCTATTTATTTATCTTCATTAATTCTGAAATATGTATATTTCAACTCCATTAGGAGTATGGTATCATTTCTTTCAATTCTGTTCTCCTCATTAAATACCTGATAACTATTACATAGTAGTCTGTACTCTTTCTGCAGCATAGCATGTAATCACAGTAATTCAGTAATACCTTTTGTCTGCATCTCATCCTTCTGTGGTTATACATAATTTTTAACTTTTCCTTTTACAAGCATCTACTCAACATGTTGAAAAGTCCTCTAATTCTTTGATTATTTTTAAATTTAACTTTAGTTGTATCAACTATTTCTTAAACAGGAGTGACCAGGCTTTCTATAGCACCATTATAGAAGTTATTTAAACTTCAGTGGCAATCTCCACCATGTCTACCATCTTTTCTATAGTACCCCTAGGGAAGTGAAGCCTGAAAAAACATGTCTATATATGTAAATATTACAACTCTTTAGTGACTGGGTTATACACCATATAAACTATCTGTCTGAAAACTCCATCAGAGACAGTAAATCCTGCAGAGAAACTGCAGCATTACCAGATTATAAGATTCGTATTTTCCTGTGAATATTTTATTTCCCTGTGAATTGCTGTACAGACTTGAGAGCTGGAATGACCCAAAACTTTTAAAATACAAATGAAATACAACCCAAGAATGTATTCCATCCAATTTTGTGGGATTCAAGCAGATCATTCATTACTGACCTTTTTCACAATGTACTTTTGAAACAAGTCATTGGGTGTTCATGCTCCTTGTCACAGCCGCCACCTTGATTAACACAGTAGGGAATAAACTGATACTTGGAAACCCATGACAAGAAAAGACACAGGGAAATACATAATGCTGGAAGCCCCTCTAGTAATTGTATGTCAGGTCTAAGCCATAACCATGCTCTCTCAAACAAAGGCAGTTTCTGTTTCCCAGCCTCAGCAGCACAGGATTTGCCAGTTACATGTTTGTGCTACTATTTGTGGAGCGCTTGACAGTAGCTTTAATCTGTGCTATCCATATTTCATGTCTCTACGCTACTTACACTACTACAATTTTTTTCCCTATTATTCTTGACATTGAAAAGAAAAAATGTATACATGAAGAGGCTCTAGAGTGCTATAATTTTCATCTTTTGTGAATATTAATAAAGGTAATCTATTTCTCCGATCTTCATTGTTTATTTTTTTAAGATAATGTATCAGAAACAAAAGCCACTCAGTTATTAGTTTCATCCAGTATCTGTGAGAAATAAAGGTGTCTCCAGCTACAGTAGAGTTCCTTGATGTACCTCTGAATTTAAGGTCAAAGCACTCACTCAAGCCACACAAAACAGGGCAAGGTTATCCCAGCTCCCAGAGGTAAAAGAATTGTGCCTCTTCCGTAATATACAGGACACCCCGAGCAGACACTGACATGACAACTATGTTCTGACTATTGCAGGTTAAAAACAAATGGTGTGGCTCTTCATGTAGGGTGTAGCAGGCTGTGGAAACCCTGCCACAAAGACAGTAACAAAGGAGCTCTCCTAACATTTTAAGTTGGTTACCTTGCCTTTAAAGCAGGAATAGAGCTCCTGTTTTCAAAACAAACAAAAAAATCAGGCAAGGCCCACAAATTAAATGTATACCACCTATCACTAATTATTTTTTGCACTGTCACTCGGTACACTAAGATAGTGGTTAATGTCCAGCTGGCCAATAGCCTATTCAACCTTTGTCAAGGAAAGGGCTCACACACCCCACTTAAACGCAAAGTCCTTCTGGCCTGAGGCAAAACCACAACTTTTCTCCTTGCGCATGAAGCTACTTGTGATGCAGATTTCTTGCTATGTACTTCTTAACTTGGTTTCTGAATTTTTTTTAAATCCTTTTCACCCTTTTTAGCTCCCCTCATCAGGCTCACAATGTTGTGATCTCAGAACAAGAGTATCAGACAGAAATGTATTTCCATTGTAATATTAAGAGACCCAATAATTTTCAGAAATCTTCCAAGACTCTCAAGATGTTAAAACATGATACAGATATAATGAAACACTGGAGTTGGCAAAAGCTCCAGCTACTGTCATCCTGCCTTTCTACAGAAAAAAGATGTTATGAAGTGTTCCTGGTGGATCATCAGCATGAACATGATCACTGAATCACTTCCAGTACTTTAAGTCAAAACACCTTACCCGTGTAATACAGCAAAAGAAAATGCACGTTACAGGCTTCATCCAGTGTTAGACAGTATGCCCACTATGACGGTTTTCCACAAATAAGAATTAAGTAGGAAAAATAACAGCAGTTATTTATTGCACGTTCAGCTGTGTTAATTGTCTTCAAGTACCAATTTGACCTGTTGCAGAGGGAAGCTGATTTCTGATTCAGTTCTGCAAATCTTCATAGACCATTTCCATGACAAATGCCTAAGGCTGACCACTCACCAGACGTGCTTTCTCCCATGTAAGTCTTTCCTATACCTTTGAGATGCCACTGAGGTGTAAATACTGTAATTCATATTAAGCAACACTAGCCAATAGTAAATAGAAAAGTTTACACAAATTATTAGAAGATATTCATACTCAATGTATCTCACCAGTAATAATATTTAAATCATTCACACCTAGAAAATAACACTTTTGTAACAGCAAGCATATTTAAAATATAAGGGAACCACGATGTTTCCCAATATCTACCACGTGATCTTGCACTCTGCAGTCAATGGGAGTTTTCACCTTCAGTCATGAACAGGGGGTTCTGGGAGTTACTGGAATTTAAACAGTAAATAACAGTAGTAAAATTTACCTCAACAAGACCAAATTCTTTCCCTATTTTTCACTTAAACTCACTTTTAAAAAGATATTTTAGTAATTTGAAAATATTTTAATCTTCATTATTTTTAATTATTAATTTATTTTATAATACTCCTGCAGCTCTCATTCAAACTAAGCTTCCGTAAAAATGTTGGTATTTTTTCTATTAAAGAAGTTCCTTTATGTAACAAAACAGCAATTATTGACTGTCATTTTAAGCAAGTGTTATAAAGCATTCCTCATAAATATGTAGTAAGTGTAAGACAAATTACTAAAAAGCATATTGCTTTATGAAAAATCCTCTATATACTATAATAGCTCATTTAACAGAACAATGGCATGAAATTCTTTTCTTCCCATTAGGTATCAGAAGCCTGTCATCCTAAAAGTCATTCTGGCTCCCACATTATAAATATACTTCAGAATTTCTATAGGCAATGCCAAAAACATCAGCAAGTGCTCATTAACTTTTGCCAACAAAAGCATGACTCTTTCCACAAGAATTTTCTTGCCATTTATAAACAAAGACATTTTGAAAGTTCACGCTTGTGATTGGCTATGGCAACTGATATACTCCACCATAAGATAAAGCAGGTAGCAAACCAGTGATTTATTACAAGCAGTAAATATTGTACAATAACTCCATTTGAACATATAACATTCATGTTTTAAAAAGTTATTCCAGATTATACTTAGAATAATCCATTGCATTAAATATTATACAATCTATGCACTGGATATTCATCAAGTAATTCAAATTATATGAAAAATTATCCTGTAGCATTATCACACAAGTAATGCTAGACGACAAAAATTGCAAAGTCAGACCTCTAATACTAAAAGATATCGTTGATTATTTTACCAAAAGGCAACTTTAATGTTAAAATTCTCATTGATATGGACTAGTCTCAGTCATTTCTGACACGACTTCTTCACCACCTACTTGCTCTTCAATCCTGTGACTGTTCAGTGTCAGAACACACGATGGTCAATCTAATTTGTACAGCTAAGCACAAAACGCCCTAACAAACTGCTCGAGCATTTTGCCTCACCAGGTCATACTAGAGCTTGACCACTTCACCTTTTTCCCACCGCCCTCACTATGGTGGTAAGAGAAGCACCACAGGAAGGAGGACCCTGGCTGGGTCAGCAGGTAGATTCCTTTCCAGCTAGGCACCAGCCAGAGTGGTTATCTAAATACAGTAACCAGAGCTAATTTAAACTATTTTAAGGCTCTGCCTAAATAATATTGTAGTTGCAACTTTTACTTATGTTCCCATAATAGAATTAGGTGAGAGAAGCCCACATATTTACACTATTTTAGTTCATAAATCTCAATAACATGCAAGAAACATGCTAAATATTCAGTCACTGATTCGTATTTGCCCAGGAAGTTCACTGGGGGTTAATACATATTCTGCTCTATGTATGTACTTAATTTTGTGCTGTCTTTTTGATACTCACACAATTTTCATCTCTTATTAAAGCATAAGGATGCAGTAGGTAACAAACTAAAAGAGCATAAATCAAGACTATCTTCATTTTATTCCACTTCTATGAATCTAGAAACTGCTAACATTGCATATGGTTCACATAAAAAAAGGAAGAAAGAAATTGTTCCATTTTTCTGCAGCAAAAACTTGAGGTTTTATTTAGGGGCTTTTTTGGGGGTTGGTTTGTTTTGGTTTGGGTTTTTGGAGTGGATTTTTTTTTTTACAGTTTTCTCATCCTTGATCAATTCTCTATTAAACTCATCAGAAGATCACCTTACTGAAAATGAAGTAAAATCTTAGTAAAGAACTCACGAATTGGCTTACGGAAATATGTCACGCTAAATGACACTTCTTTGTATAGCAACATTCAAGACACACACAGTGATTAAATAAATAAATAAATAGTGCAGATTAGTGCAGTTATATTGTACAGAATGCAGGAACTTCTAGTTTATAATACTTCTGTGCTGACTCCTAAGATCATGCTTAGTCTACAAAACTCCAAAACAAATAAATAAAACTCTAGCTCCTGAACAAAATAATAAACTGACTGAAAGTATACCTCATACTGTCAGTATAAATACAAAGAAACAGAAGCCCGTAATTTTTTTCTTCCTGTTTACTTTACAATGTGCAGGAAAAACTTAGATTGCCGTTTTCCAAATTCACTGAGCAAATCGCTCACATAACTCCTATTAAATTCAGTGGAAGTTATTTAGCTAAATCCCCTGGTCATCTTAACTTACATTTCAAAAATTTGTCATTACAGCTAAATTCAGCTCTGAGAGATAAAGGAAATAACTAACCCACAAATCAGGTAATAACCCTTACGAAAAGTAATTTAAAAATTTTGGCTTACCTCATTAAACCTTGTCACAAGATCTTCTACAGCATTATGTTCACCATTGGGGGAAGAAAGAATAGTAGCAGATATGGAAGCTTTAATAGACGGCAGCTTGCTTTGACATTCAGCATTACCCAAATCCCTGGTTAAAAAGCAGAGGTAGTCAATGGGTAAGACTTTCCGGTAGAGCTCCTGCTCCTGCTCGGTCAGAATGCTGGCAACCTCCTCTGGGAACTGGATGAGGTGCTGCAGGTCGATCAGCTCTTTGCTGATACCAGCCACGTTGGAGGGAAGGACGCTGGAGCCAGCCATAGATGTACACGCTTGACGTTCTAAAACAAAACAAATAAAAAATTTATTAGGCTTCGCCTTTAACTCTTGGGCCAGGCTGTGCAAAAGCAAGAGAACTTGTTCTTTTTGTTCTGTTCAACTGTTCATTCGTTTATTCAGCAGTACAGTATATCCTAACCACTTTATACTTAAACAACCTAATACATTCTTTTAGTTGGGGTCTTTCTGCATATGTCTATAAAACTACCTGTGATATTAGCTAGATAGCTGGTAACTAAGGCTTCTGAGATTAAGCTACCTGACAAAATGTGCTCGCTTCCTGACTTATCCAAATGCCTGCTTCAGTCAGCTGCCGCTGTGTCTAACCTTCAAATGAAAGCATCATCTGGGCAGGGTGTAGCTCTGTTTTGCCTCCACATGAGTCCGCAGTACAGAGGGGTTGGAGGCCTCGACTAGGGCATTGGGACTCTACTGCCACAAGAAATACTGTATAATGATCACGTAAAACCCACGTGGTCAGCATTTTTCTTCATATTCATCTTGCTATAAGATACAATTTATCTGACCTGAGTGCATGGTGAAACTAGATGTCCAAAGTTACAAAACATTTTTCATTCCTCCAGAAAAATGCATGTATTTGGGAGTATGCATGTTTTATCTGTTATTACAAAAGATTCACAGTAGTTTTATAATATCCTAGCAGTGATGTCCCTTGAAAAACAAAACTTTTCCTAAGAAGGAAGAAGCCAAGCTTCCTAAGACCGTGTGGGAAGCTTGAAACATCATCACAATGATTCCAAAACAGTGAGTATGAGTCTTCCAACTAGATAAGTTTAGAATGGGCTCTCTGAACAATAATTTTTCAAGAATTACTTAAATGTATAAACAGTCATACTAGTATATTCGGTACTCGTCTTCCTTCCCAGGACAAGTTCATTTTTTTGCATTGCTTCATGAAATAACTTTAGAGATTTTTTGTACACATAATGGAGGTACATTCCAGATCTATCTTTTACTTCAATTTTTTTTTTATATATCAATAAACTGTCATTTCATAGAGGGGGCAAATATCCTTTCTGTTCTCTTAAAAAAAAAATCCCAAACAAACCAAACAAAAAATCCCAAGTTCATAATGATTGATTACAACTCATACTGTTATAATAAACATAAAATATGCTACATGAGGTTTCCCTTGTTACACTCATTTTAGGCAAACTCTACTATCAATCAGTGGGAAGTTGAAAAGACAGAAAATTGCCTTTTTTAATATATTCTACTAAAAGTCAAAAGATAAATTTTAGCAACCCTAGATAAAGCCTTTGGGCTAACAGAACAGAGAAATTTTCAAATACATAAAAGGCTTCTGATAGAACCAAAGAGTAATTATTTCTGTATCTAGACTGGCAAGAAAAAAAGTAACAGGCTTAATTCGCAACATGCAATACCCTGGGTTACATAGTGGGGAACAGGTATAACTTCAAGGATAGTGAAGTAGTGCTGTAGAATACCTGCAGACATCAACAAATCACTGTCACTGAAACTCCTGCAAGAAAGATCGGGGGAAAAAGGCAGTTAAGAACACCATGCTGACATGTTTTGGGCAGCAGGTGAAGCGCAGTGAGCTTTTGGGCTTCCTTTCAGTCTTGTTTGCTTTGATTCTACATGAGACTCCAATTTCTGTTCTGTGCTGAACAATTCTGAAAGGTTTCATAAGAAAATGTTCTTAAAGCTCATTTGCACTGTTCTTGACTTTTCCACAGAACAGAAGCTTATGTGAAAATAAAAACAATGCAAAAATAAAAACAACGCAAAATATAACGTTCATTTTATATTGCAGCGATTGCGTATTTGCACAGTGCTTTGCATATACGGAATGAACTGTCACAACCAGCACTATCTCAGAAAGAGGAGGATAGAGAAAGCGTGACACAAACATCTGCTCCCTAAAAATCACAGTGCTTCCCTGACTCCCCACGCATAACAGCTCTTCGCACCCAAGTGCTTTCCTGGGAATACGAGGCGCTCTGCCAGCCAGGAGAAGGCAGAGAAAGTACAGCCTGTACCAGCCTCTTCCTGTGCTTCACTACTGAAACTGAGGGTGTACAGGTTGTGTCTACATTGTTAATTTATTTTAGATCACAAATGCACTTCTGAAGCGAATCTCCCAAACATCCTCACTTACTGTGCTTTAGTTTACAGTCCTGGAGCACATAAACTGGATCCTTTTCAGATGAAGTTGCACCAGAAGATGTGCTCCCAGACGGCAACTAACACAACCCAAATGCTACCAAGCTGTAGCTGTCAGCAGCATCCAAGCTCTGGAGAGGACACTGAAGTCAGGAAAGGCCAGTTGGACCAGACAGGTCAGATCATGGCTTGGCTGCAGATGACAAGACAGCAAGCAGCATGGACAATGAAATGCCATAAAAATACTGGTGCTTCACAAATTCAACATTGTTTGGTAACTACAGTTATAAACACCTTATATCTATCAATATAGTAGGAAAGGAAGGCATGACTGGGCACTGCTTATAGAGTTAAGTAGTAACTGATGGAAGAGAGATAATACATGAGTAAAGATGAGCTGTTCCCCAATGCAGTGCTTGCTGCACTTAATACAACCTCTCCCATCTAAGCACAAGGCTCAACACACTGCAGTGACCAGAGGCGGTGGCTCCACAGTGTATCTCCGGACTGCCAGAAACTACTGGGAACACCTCATTTGAATTTTATTTCACTAGATTGACCGCCCATTGATCAAGTCCCGCAGAAAGCAAATGCAGGGATTTTGAAAGCCTTTAATGTAACTACCTGAGAGATAGCATCATCTTCTGTAACGACAGCTTCGCAAGCCAGTTTCGTTCTAACAGAAAAATGAAGCTGACAAAAAGAAAATCTTTTTGTGGAAGCTAAGCCAAGAGGATTCAAGTCACTAGCTAAACAAGATCAGCCACTGGTATTGCTGGATTTGGAAGAAGATCGAAAAATAAGTAAAACTCCTGATTAAAAAAACCTTAATTTCAAACTGGCATTTCTCAATTCTCCATTAAACTGGAAGAACTAAACAAGTGCTGCATCTTTAATAAAAGAGTCCATGGAGCAAGCTGCTGCAGCAAGAGTGCAGCAAGGAGAGGTGTACAGGCCAAACAATTACAAAGGCTCACAGCTCATGGCTAAAGTATGGATATAAATACTGAAGAAGTAGAAACATAACTTATTTCTGTTGACTGTTTCTACACCTAGAAATACTTCTTTCATCCATAATTCACATCTTTGCAAGTCGTGGTTGTTGACATATTTCACCTCTCCAGATTCTGATTTTTTTATCTTACTGCATTCCGGTCCTCTGTGTTTTACCACAGAAAATCCAGGATCCTCATTCTCAGCTTCACCGCCCTCCATGATTTACAATCTGCACAAGAGCCTACTCCTTTTACTTTCTCTCTTATTTGCCTGTACTAAACTAGTCTTTTCTCTGGACCAAGTTTTTGTCTCTTTTTCGTATCTAAGACTTTTATCATTTTTCACACCAGGAACTGATCTGCACTCCTCTGTTTCTGCTATAAAACTCCCTAACCAGTTTCATCCACAAGTCCTCTAGCTTTCTGTTGCCAGTTTACGTTCTTCAGGAAATAGATTGTATCTTTCTGTGCTTCAAAGACAGACCAGTTCCTTAGATTAACTTGCAGAATGGAACTGCTTTCAGGCCAAAATCACAGTAGATTTTGTTGTTAGAGTTAAGGCAGGATACAACCTTCACTAACATTAGCTGCTGCTGCAGTAAACGGTATTGTTCTTTGTGCTCTACCACATCAAGCTGTTGCTAAAACCAGTAGAAGAATATGAGGACCCTGACTATTCATTTGCAAGTTGTCTAAAGCTGGAATTGAGCTTTGCTTATCCTTCTGATAAACAGCTGAAGCAGATAATACCAAGCACTGCTTTTATTAATCAAAACAAGATAACCTTTGCGTAGCTTTAAAAAAAGGACTCATGGGTTGACTTAATCATTGCTGATACACATGGAAACAAAGAGGTCTCGTCCTCTCTAACAAAAGAATAATCTATTTAAGAATGGGAGAAAAATACAGAATGCCTGCTTTGGGATATTTCTCAGCCATGGCTCATCATAAGCTCTAAAGACCACTGTCTCAAGAAGTACTCATTTTTATTATTTTTAAAAAACTTTCTACAAGGTTTAGTAAGAAGCTCTTCTATCAACAGATTAACTTCAAATTAACTCAGCATTTATTACTATAAAACTTAGAATTTCCATACATCTTATATATGTATAGGCTCTATAAAAACTATACTGAAAAAATAAATTTCAAGTATATAAGTATGTAAAAACTGTGTGTGCATTTTTGTGTGTGAATACAAAAATGTTTCAAGACAGCCTAGAAAACTGTTTTTTTTCTGGTGGTGACACATATATGTCCTAAAAATAAAAGTAATATTATCTGTAAGTTTACCATATTTCTTGTAAAGCTAAAATTAAAAGGTGCTTATTTATTAAATTATATTTCATCAGGCACACAGATAATTTATTAATACATGATACGATATAAATTTTGGGCTGCTGCCATCAATTTTCTCTAAGCAGAAATTCAGGACTGGGTTTGAGCAAAGTAAGTGGAATTCATACAAAGACAGAAGGAAAATAAATACAGCCCCAACTGTAATCACACCAATGTCAAAAGTGCTAATCCTGTGTAAAATTACAGTTGCCAACCATGCAATTTGTACTTTGATAAAATCACATCACTTTCCATGTGAATTGTGACCAAGTAAGGACAGTGGTACAGAATTACTTTCATCCCAGCTCAAACACAACAACTCATACATTTGATACTTGTAGGAATATGCTATGCATATGGGAATATACTCAGGGTAAAGCCACCGTATTTCTTAACTAAGCACAATCTCAAAAGAGTAAAACTGCCAAACAGATGAAAATTGCCTTTTAACAAAGTTTGATGAATTGACAAATGAGATAACCGGAATATGTCTTAGTTTTATTTCTAGGTTTTTCTAGGTTGCCTTTCTTTCTACACTTACTAGGGGGGAGGAAGGGGGTATTCTCTCCGTACATTCAAAGCCCAGCAGTCTGAAAGCAGTGAAGTGAAAATTACAATCACTAAAAAAGTGCTCATTCTCTACAAGGCTACTGGGGGAAGATCCTCTTATTATGACAAACTCTACGTTCCAAAGCAGAAAACAGATTTCAATAGCTGTAGGAGCAAAAGTAATTATTCAACCTATTATAACATCTTATAACTCAGTTGCTTTTTTGGTAACAAACTGCGCTTCCATGAAATTATACTACTGTGACTGAAATTACACAAAAATCTTAGGGGATTCTTTTTCTCAGCTGATATTAAAAGGTAATGCAATAAATGGATAGAAGCCTTTTTAACAAGCCATGCTACAGACATCATTCAAACTGTTCGTATGCCTTAAGAGAACACATGGATTATGTTTACAGTGGGAAAATAAAAGCAGACCATGGAAAAAAATCAAAAAAGAGCCACAGGTGAACAACTGACAATATATATAATACAGAAGTATTCTGTTCAAAAAAGACAGAAAATACAATAAAAAAACTCCCCCCAACAGAAGATATATGACAGTTTAATTGAACACCAGCTTCAGATACAGATCAGCATGACTGGGATAGCATTGTTTTGCTGTCCCTTGGATGCGACATATCTGAGTACCATAACAACCAAACCAACAAGCTTTTGTTAATTTCCTGTTCCTCTTCCGTATAATTAAAAACATATCTCTCTCTCTTTTAATGAACATGAATTCACCATTATCAATTTTGACTGCAAACAACCCACTCCAGTATCAAAGGGCTTGATATTAAACTCAGTGGGAAGCTTGCCACAGAACAGGATCAAGTTCAAGTTGAATTTGACTGTAGAAACCACTGAAATTAACAGATCACATTTCTTCTTCAAATTTACTTATGAGTCAAGTAATCAAAGAATCAGAAGACGCACATGTTCTCTCTCCGTATCCCTAAATCTAGCAATATGAGCTACCTCTTAAAACTGCATATCAGCATGCATTGTAAATTATTAGCAGGGGAGCTCTGGAGCTACAGGGTACTTACACTCTATAAAATTGGAGTTCAGTATGACCTGAGCATCAGTAAGCGGAAGATAATACTCTGAACAAAGGAAGATTTCCAGATGATGACTTGAAGAAAAGAAGATTAATTTAGCCAGGGTCTATATGGGAAATAATCCTTTATTAGACCAAATAATATTACAGGCACACTCTGGGGACACAAGGTCTTTTTCAGGTTTGGAATAGAAACAGCAAACTTCACAGCTAGTTTTAGAATACCTGCTTTGAGTTTAATTTGATCATGGTAATAGGAAGACATTGGAGAAGGTGATCTTCTCTGGTGGAGCAGCAGCAAGTCACCATAATGGGCCAGGTGAAAAGAACAGTAATTTCTACAGTACAAAGGAAAAAAGAAAAAGGTAGAAATCACCTGTAGAACAGAATTTTGCTGGACATAGATCACTACAAAACTGTAACACAGATATTTCTATTGAGGCTGAGATGTTATTGTTGAATAAGGTTATGAAACCTCTGGAGAGGATTTAAAAAAAAGGCAGCAACCATACTGAGGTATAATTGAATTAAATTACAATTATATACCACAAAATCCTGACTCATGAACTGACTAGCATAGTGGAAATCAGCAAACAGAAAGATATGGAGTGCTTGTAACAACAACCACTTACTCTCAAAATCAATTCTTGCTTTAGGAAATGGCAAAGGGTTCAGTTTTGAAAACTACGCTCTGAACTGTGTGCTCTTTTTTTATCTTTCAGAATTATAGCATGTCAAATGAAATCCCAGAAAAAAAAGAAAAGTACTGTATAGTTAGAGATACAACCTACCTATATAATTTCTGACTTGAAACAAATTTAAGTTGACTAATCAAATTACATACTTATGAGGACAGTTGAGATGTATAGGCATGCAAAAGAATTATTTATATTTTTTTTTACCATAAAAGTTGTGGGTAAACACTTTCAGGGGGTAAAGCCTATGCACAGAGAAACATTCATTCAGATCTTAAAGCTGAGTTAAAGATCAACATGAAGGTTTTATTAATCTATTAACTTTAAATTAACAATTACATAACAATCCTTGTATTTTTCAGAAGTTCCTATCCGTAAGTATGAACTTGAAAACCCATTTAAACCCTACTTGTGGTTGGATTCAGAAAATCCTGGTTTTAAACTATATATATGAGCACTGACATAATATATGGAAGGAATTTAAAGTATCACCATAATTTCACCACACCTGAGACTGCTGCGCCTGCCTCCCATCATCCCCAGTGTACAGCTACACACTGCCCTGTGTAATTACATCTACACTGCTGCTCAGCTTTCTGGCAGTGCATCCCAGGGCTTTTACCACTCCGCTAGCCTGAGTCATTCACGGAAATATTTTGCAGTGTACAAAAGAAGAATTTGGCTGCTCGTCTCTGAATTACCATACACTGTCAACACATTTACCCAACCATTTCCTGCTCCGTATGCAGTTTGGCTGGTACTGGCTACAGCTGATAGAAACAATCACAGACCTGTCCATAATAAATGAATCCATTGGTTTTGCTTCTGGCTGTATACTCTCCAGAAAAAAAAAAGATGCAGACAGTTGCATTGTAACAGTAATTTTGACTCTGCAAAAACAGTAGCAGACCTCAGAACAAAATTTTTCCCACTTGATGATGATTTCCTGACTCCTTTACGTTTCAAGGCAACTAGCAAAGAGCTGGGACTGCATCCTCACGAAGGCACAGGATGACTAGCAATGCCTCCAGAACATCTGCATAAGAATCAGTGTAATATTGTGGGTTAACCCCAGCCCCCAAACATTTCTTCTGCACCTGAAATAATAGGCTTTGAAGGCAGTGCCCTAACAAATGACTCCGAGGGTACCACAGCAGCAAATAGATACTTCAGCTACAAAGGGCACCTAGTGTTATGCAAGGTTTGGCTGAACATAGACATGTTCATAGACATTAAGGAGAGACGAATCAGCAGCGTGTATTGCCAAAAGTCTGAAGAGATCCACCATCTACGTGTTCAGTCAGAAAGCAGCCTTATTGCTTCCAGTCTACGTGTTTGGCAATGGGCCACCTGGGCCCTGCTATTTTAGGGGACCTTCACCTATTGCTATAGTTCATGAAACTATATCCTGATTTCAGAACACCTGCCAGAAGAAGGTTTAATTATAAATTTGGTAGACAGTGAGTGCCCGGATCGGCTGCTTGAAAATTAAATCTCAAAAGCTGTTTGATACCAACATGCCATCTGTCTTACTGTGGCAGGGTTCAGCCCGCGCTGTGCAAGAGCGGACACCAGATTCTATTGCTTCAGAGGCAACTATCATCATGAAGGCTGGCTGAAGGAATTAAGGGAAATAACGGCCAACTTGTAAATCTACACCTTTATATCACAGTGTAACACATACATGAAAAGATTGCAAAGAAGTTAATATGACACGGCTACACTTGCTGTTGAACTGTTTTCAGATTTTTCATTGTTTTCCTGCAATGAAATCCCATCTAATGAATCCCCTCCTCTGCCAATCTCCTGGATATGTTTTCAGAAATATTCCATTTTTGCACACATTTCACAAATCTTTCTCCTAAAGGCTGTCACAGTGGTGGAATCTTGACTTGAGCAACACACCAGCAGGAGGATTCTCTACGCAGCATCTGTATTGAAGACCTTTTATAATACTGGCTATAAATACAGCATAGCACGTGGAATGTTAAGTTCAAATGCTAAATAAATGTATATATAAATTACCAGATAAATTCCAGGACATAAGAAAGAAATGGTCAAAAGGGAAGATTTATGAGTTGACTTTGGAAGAAAAGAGTGTTCTAGAAAAAGAACTGTGCAATTCTCACTGCAAAATGAACAAGTTACTGCCTGAGTTAAAGCAGAAACCAAGCTTTAACCTCACCCACAAAAACTGATACAAAGCTCATCCAAAATCAAAGCAGGAGTTTCTGTGCACTGACAGAACAAAATTAAATTAAAATGCATACAACTTTGAGTTAATTCTGCAATGGAGAAATACCCAGTGGTTAAACAGCGTGCAAGAATCTCAGATCAAGTTCCAATATTCGAGTATTTTGATCAAGATGGATCAAAATTAATTATTTTTTTTCCATTTACATAAAGTAGAAATTACGTAATTTTTCAGTTTTAAGAATAAAACAACTCTGTTATGAATCAGTGAAAACAGGATAGGGGAAAAGTTAAACAAAAATGTAATTTCAGAATATGTATACACCTATGGAAAATAAGGATATCAAACAGAACATGTATTAAGTTAGGTACCCATTAAAGCAGAGACTTGTGATCTCGATTTTTCATATTTTCTTTTTCTGTGTTAGGCACTTTTTAAATTTGAAAGACTATACAAACTGTAGTTGCAGTGAAATATAGCAGTCATAATGTAAATAATTGCAAAACTGTGACAAGAAATATTTTCAATGTTTCAGAGCCTCAGCTTGAAGCATTCCTTTCTAGCCTGAGGGCACTGGTCTTCCACATGAGCAATCCCTGCATTTAACGATCTGCTGTAGTTTGCTCCTCGACTGCACAACTTTTAACAATTACCACAAACCCAAATTGCATTTCTGGCTTTAAGATGCTCAGAAATACATTTTGTAACAAACATCATCTTCCTTACTTTGGTCTCACCCTGAAGGCAAGATCACATGTGACAAGAGACCCTTCAAGGATGGAGGGGAAAGAGGAATGCCTGTTCTGGTCTTGTCCTGTTACCCAAATACTGCAGAGATTAGGAATGCCTAAACTGAAAGAACTATTTCAATGAAAATTGTTTCACTTTGGAAAACAATCATTAAATATAGAACTTTGAAGTAAAAACAGTAAGAATGTTCACTATGGCTTCAGTGTCATACCAAGTGAAGCAAATACTAGAACTGCCACTCATGTTAGCGGTACAAGATGAAGACTAGATGCCAATCTGAGAAATTAAAGTATAACTATGTCAAAGAATAACATGAGAGTTAAGTAAGATCTGATCAGTGTAGTCTTTATGATTAATGATTCTTGTCTTTTGAAACTTTATATAAAAGACAATCCTGTGCATGATTTTCCATGTAAACCAAAGGAGGCAAATCTGCTGCATAAGGTATTTTCGTTGTTATTCTTACTGATTATTGGAACAAAATTAATCCAAGTCACGTCCAGTAAAAACAACAACACTTGATTAAATGTTCCCGATTTAAGCCTTGAAGCTTAGCAGTGAAAGAATTTTACAGGAACGTATTACACTTGAAAAATGTTTGATCAATTCAGAGGTTTCATCATTCTGGCCTGCTTTCAGCAGTTAACTAAGCAGAATCCGATCATAACACTAGTTTGTTTGAGATTTGTCCTCTACATAATTATTTCACAGAAAAAGGACAGAGAACAGAACTGCTAACAGCAAATACTGTTCATCATGCAATTGTGTTCAATATATCTTTGTGTGATCTGCTAAGGAACCTTGTTCACTCTTTTTCTATTACACTGAATAATACAAATTCAACTTCTTATCCACATAACTGTTAACAGAAATCCTTCAATCTACCCCCTCACCACTTAGCTTTGGTGAGGATTCTGTTACTCACTCTACTGTGTGCTCTGAATATTCCTTGATGACGAGAACATTTTGTGAACGGGAGAATTACTGCATCAGCTATAATTTAATTTGATATCCAAGATTTTTTGATATCCAAAAAAAAAAACCCCA